>JAOBRD020263577.1:0-21530 GCA_027575215.2 Hydrozoanthus sils
TTTTAGGGTAATTTTAAAACCGAGAGGTATTTTTTAGGGTGGAAAATTTTTATCCCTTGGTATTTTTTAGGGTATTTGGGGGACTTTTCCGATGGTCATCCCTACCCTTTTAACCCCGGAGTACCCCCCCCCCGGGACCCACAGTCGCTGTCATAATAGTATTCTGCGCTCCTACGCGCAGAAAGCGTTGATATTGTATATTTTCCATAACAAGACAAAGGGTGTAGGAGTAGACGTGTACCAGTTTATTGGAGACAGACAATGGCTGATTAGTTACATGCAGGTATAATGTTGGAAAATAATTCAATATTACCGGTGAAGCGTACAAACTGGTAAGGTCAAGTGAATAGTAAAAGCTTGAATATAAACACCAATGAATATGCCCAAGAGACTGCACCTTGGCGCATAATTACAAATGCCCAATATAAAATCATGTAGCAGTCATGGCTAACAGTACGGCAGATTATATTCTCAATTATATTGATTATAGTTACAGTCAGCTCCTTTCATAATAGTCGGGGATAGATGCGAAACGGTTTTACCCTAATAATTCCGTATTCCTCTGCTCTCCCGAGGTAAATAATTCCATTCCCTACAAATATTTTTACTGCATTCCTTATTCTTTAATGCGCTTTGTTGAAATGTTCCGTATTCAGTATATTTTTTAGGCAAATATTCAATATTGCTCAGTTTTCGACCACGATATTCAATTCCAATACCTTGCTTCCATGCCCGATACCAGGCCCTTTCACATCGTTTTATAGTTTAGTTTGAAACGCGACGTAAGCGCGTCGTTTGAAACGGGAAATCTCTAATATTTATCGGTTTGGATTTCGAGCCAAAATAATTATTGAAACCTTGGTAATCATTTTAAGATCAATCAGTAGGGTTCTCATTCGCAATTTTAAAAGTTAACACATCAATCTAAAAATAGAAACGAAAACTCGAATTTATCTTATAAGTCTAAATAACAGTTGCGTGATCTTTGTACCATCTTTGTTGACATGCCGGCGAGCTTCTTTTTTTTTTCTCCAGTGCAATTATAATGCAATATTTAGATTTCTTTGTTGTTATTTTTCGACTTTTCACTTAAATTACCTTATACCAATATAACTAATTAGCACATGCTAATTCTCTTATTGACGTGACCAGATTGAAAATAGTCAATAGATTTCGGATGTTTTCTTTCATCTATTAGTTAAAGTTACAGATTAAAGAATCACGAATTAATTTTTTTGGTTCGAACACCGCGTTCACATTTTTAAAAATACGATCAATTCCTCTTCGCTCTCTTGATTCTATACGTAGCGAAAATACAAAGTCAGTTTTATTCTTCCGCGCTATATCGCAGTCGGCACATATTTTTCTAATAACTTGCTCAACTTATAACGCACTTTGTTTTATGTTCGCTCTGTTTTCCTAATCTTTAATTAGAATTTATTCGAGTTCAGTTAATTGGTACTTTTCTCGAGATCAAATATTCTGTTTAGCTGTTATTTTCACAGCGCTTTCTAATCGGTTTGGATTATCTTCGAAAGCCAGCAAATACCTGTTCGTTGTAATTTTTTCTGTTTTTAGATAAGGTCAAACGCAATGTAATTTTGGTTTTTGTTTATTTGAACAATATATTTTTTATCGTGACAAAAATTATTGTTTACAGGTAGTTGGCAGGAGTTTATTGGCTTACAGCTGTAAACAAAAGCAAAAAACTTGCCTTAACGGTGCACGTGTTTACTTTTCTTTAACGGCAATATATACAAGGAAAACGCGCTCTGTAGCTTCTTGTTTAAAAAAGAAAATTAATTCAGATACTGCTAGAAAAAATGTGTGGGAATTTCCCCTTGCCTATTTAAAAATTTTGTTCGTTGCAATTTCGTGACTAGATTTTTTGAGATGTGAAGTCAATCAGCTGACGGGGACAGCGTGTTCGTAGTTTTGCCGCGTCGTGCGGATTTAATATCACGTGCACCATGTTTCAGCCAATTGGAGAGGCGGTAAGGTATAGCGGTAGATTTGATTGGCGTATGCTATTTGAGGCCACTTTGTCCGCGGGGGGTCATGAATTTCGCGCAAGCCCACTGCATCTCTCAAGCATGCATGGCGGCAGTCTTCGAGGTAGGCTTACAAGCCTTGGAAATTTCGCCTTTCTAAAAGCAAGGAAAGTTTTAGTGGCTATTCCAGTAGCCCGTATCAGGGTATGAAGGTTATTCCTTGTGCTGAAAAAAGTTTTTGTAAAAGTGATCGTTGAAATAATTTTGGAATGCATTCGTGTACCATCGTCGACCCGCTGTTGTCGCCAATAATTCGTGTGATCTGACGCGTTGCTTCGTTTCGAAGGCGTCGATTTTGCTTACGAGGAGCGTAGTACCTTGTTGTTTGTTGTGAAATAACTGGAGAGTTTGTAGCAGTTGCTGAAAAATTGTTTTGCCATTAAGGGCAAAGAATGTCGGGTAAGTAAGAATTTGTTTGTTTCAAAATTGCATGGGATGTCTTCTGGAGCAATGTAAGAGAAATAAATTGTTGATCCGTGTACCGTCATGGAAGCTTTAAAGTTATTTCTTCTAATACTTATTTCTGCTTCGTTTGTTTTCTATTAAAACATAAATTTTACACTGGAATTTTTCGAGAAATCACAATGTAAACGAATTTATGTCCATTGCGTTCTAAGGACGCCATTTTGGGAAGGAGGCCAAAGGATGTGGCGCGCAAGCTATTCATAACAAAAGAGACTCGGTTCACGTCATAAGGTGCTTTAATTCTTACTTTGCAGCTCAAATTTCTGCAAACTTGCTACGAAAATAAAAATTAATGTAGTCAAAAAGGAATGCTTGGAAAAACTGGCCAAAACTGATTCATGTTATTTTAGCCGGCAAGCAGGTTTTTTTTATCGCGGAGCTCGGCTTCTATTCATTAGGTTATGTTGCAAATATAATCGTTGATTTTTCGTTCGATGGGCGTTGAGGTCCATCAGTTGTTACAATTTGACCGTTGGTTGATGGAATAGCGAATTTGAATTTCACTTGTGGAATTTCCCTGCTCGTTTTCGTAGAAATACTATATTCTTTGAAGAAGAACAAAGACGTCAGAGACAGTGTTGTAGTGATATGAATAATTACTATCAAATGACATAAGATGGCCGACAAGACCAAACTGAAGATGGAAACTTAAAGCCCAGTGTAGCTTGAAGGCTCATAAGCGAATGATACAAGCGTTATTCAAACTGTTTAATGTGGGTCGTTTGTTGTAGCTATTTTATCTGACGACTTTCACCTGTGAAAGCGAACAAAACATCTGCGTTCGTTCTTTCGTTTGTATTATTTATGAATGTTCATTTGTTGTCGAAAAGACTTCCAGTTTTCCTCCAGCTAGATGGGGAAAGCGTTCCTGTGTTGTCGAGAAATTTACAACGGAAACATACATGAAGGTAGTAGCGTCTCTTGTCAATTTCCTCGTCGAAGTTGTGACACAAAAATTAATTCAAGGGCCTAGAAATCGTCATGGCTTCAGTCGGATTGCAAGATTCTCCTAGTAACATTCAATTATTGGAAGAATTTTTCGCTCAGAAGTACTTTCGTTCGGACCTCTATTAAAAGAAAAAAGTTTCAGGTAGCAGAGCAAATTACGTTGAAGTTTTCACGTTACGGAAGACGAAATATTTTTGTACTTCCGGAAGATGACTATTTCGGGGGATTTGTAGGAACTTTCCTTCGAGTGTGTCAGTGAAAGTCAGAGTAATTGTCCCCTAGTTTAAAGTTGTTTAAAGTTTTTTTTTTTCAATTAATTATTTCAGGTCGATCAAAAAGAGGAGGAAGGCCTAAAGTTTCTGGAGCAGTGGTGAGTCAAATAATTATTTTTCTTTATTTCAGCTGATACTTACTTTCTAAAGGAGCATGTGTAGAAAATAAGCAAAACGCTCGTCAGAAATGTTAAATTAGGAGCAGTTGAGTTAGTTTTGTCTTCTCATATTTGGGTATTGTTCTGAGTTTGATGCAGTAAAACCATTTGGTTCAGTAAGAGTTAGGTCATGATCTAGATTTTTAACCTTTTCTTAATAAGTATTTCGCATGATATTACTTTTTTGGAACGCTTTTTCACTTACTTGTTTGTAACTGCAGTGGCCAATAGTCTTTTTAAACATTCACATTGAAGATCTTTCCAGTCAGCCAAAGCTCTAACAAAATCTGTTGTCTAACTATTACAAAAGTGTTTCAACTTATGTATTTCAAAATATTTTATAAAGTTCTTATACTCCAAATTACAGATTTGAAACAGTTTACTCCATGTTGTAGTTGGTAAAACACATAGTACAACAAGGTTTTTAAGAATAATACAACAACTGTTTGGTCTTAAGTTTAAAGCATAATTGTATATTTGGTCAATCACAAAAAGTGAACTAGCAAAACATTTATGTTTATGTTTTAGCCATATTAAATGGTCTAACTTCTAAGCTGGACAACTTATGTGTTTATTTTATATAAATATAAGATTATCTTGTGAGAGTGATTGCCAGTCAGTGGCTTAATGCTCCAGTATACATACTAAGTACAATGTACTCATTTCTTTTCTGATTCCGATTATTTGTTTATGAACAGGTAATGATCATGAACAACCTTAATTTTCTGTTTTCATTATTTTGCAACTAATTTGTCATAATTGATGTTTTCTGTTAAGATTTTAATAACTTTAAGTCTAATTTTTTCTCAACCACCCAACAGGATATTATATTTGTCTGAACTTTCTTTGTCAAACTTTGTTTTACATTTTATTTTATGGTGTAATATATGTTTAAATTAAGCTTACCTCAAAAATCAAAAGAACAATGACCTTTTATCATTTCAAGACAAGATTAGTGATAAAAGATAGTTTCTTTGGAGGGTAAAATTTGTTACTTGATTTCCAGCTTTTATGGTAAATTAGCTATTAGATAACAATTGAGTTATATTGGTTCTATCTGATTTATTAACTAATATATTCAAAGGTTTGGCCAAGTGATACTCAAGGTTATTGATCTGAATTACTTTGTGTATTTGATTATTAAGATGTTGTCTATATTTTTTATTGAATTTATTTAGGATAGACTTGAGACTTGTTATCTTGCTTAAAGGTAATTAACCACAGTATGTATAATAACAAGTCAGTGTTAAACAGCTATAAACTCAATAACTGAACCCAGTCAGTTTGTGATGATGATTTATATAATACAACTTTGATTCTTACTTGGACAGGGCTAGTTCACTGATGATACTAATTGAGTTTATTAAACCTTTTTTGTTTAACCCTTTCAGTCAAATCAGTTTCTATTTAAATTCTCCCAATTACAACCCATACATTTAATGGAACTAGTTTGGGAGAGTTTTACTTTTGATCATCAGTAATTTGCTTTGTCATATCATTTTCTCATTACCAAATGTCTTATTTGTATGTGTTGTGAAAGGAGAAGTTAGAGTTTGATAACTATCTTGGACTGAAAGGGTTTTAAAGAAACCTCTGAATATATACAGTTTACTGACCTCAAGTTCCAACATTAAAAGCTAATTACTATAGCTGTATGCTACCAAACTACCAAACATTCTCATCCAAATTATTGTAAGCTGTGATTTTCAATACCTAAAAGATCGACACTTCCAATTCACAGAAAGTTATGTTATGTTATATAATATGTAAAGATTTTTAGTTTCAGTAAAGACAAGGATTTTTATCAGACTTTTGTTGCTCTTTATATAGTACACTTAATATATGATTGTAGAAAAACAACATTAATACTGTGGTGTTCCCATTATTTTTAGACTTTACCGGCAAAAGTGGCCACTACTTTCGGGTAGCCATAACTTTCAGTTAGCCGTTATTTAAAACATTTGTATCTTGAAATGTTCTCAGACAAAGAGGGCACATATTATGAAATTTTAAAGTCAATTCCAGTGAAATTCATATTCCTACAACGTAATGTAACCTGCTGAACAAATGTTCAATAAACTAAAGGGGCTGCTACTTTCGGGTAGCTGTTACTTTCAGGGGGGCTGTTACTTTGGGGATTTAATAGGAGGGCAAAAAATTACTGTAAGTTACTTTTGGGAGGGCCGTTACTTTCAGAATTCTACAGTAAGCAATTTAAAGTATACTTTGATTTGTAAGTAATTTGAGTAACTTCCAACCAACTCAACTTGCAAAAATATAGTAGCGTTGATCTCTGTCATGATGTGACATGCTTAAAAAACCAAAAACATTCTCAAGTCAAAATTTTTGTTTTATTTTCAATTTTGACTTGGTGAGTATGTAAGACAAATCACTTAATGTGTTGTTGGTGATAACAATTTTTTTATTTGTATCCATATTAATTTGTTTGCAGACTTCTTTTGGTGCTTGCAACTCTCCTGCTTCACCAATGATCCCTGACAGTGGTGAAGAGAATTATATCATGAGAGAAGAGGGACGAGTAAAAGGCACAAGGGATAATACTCGACCTCGATCAAGGAGTAGACCACGAGGAACACCAACACAAAAAACAAGGGTTAATGCACAGAGGTATTTGTCACAAGATCCATCTATATGCAACTGATCTCTTTCCCTTTCAAATCAAGTGACATCACACATATCTATTTGAGCATAAAAATTTTTTGCAGCTTTGGTGACCTTATAAGTTCTCTGGGGAATTTTATTTTAAAATCGGGTAGCAGGTGTCTAAACAAAAATTATGTGGGTCAAACTAAGCCACTATCCAACAAAAATGGAAATAGAATAAGTGTTTGGTATATACCAGCAAGGCAACTGTTCCTTTCAAGAAAATGAAAGAGTTTTAAGAAAAAAAAACACTTTTGGAATCACTGAGCATGGTGAGACTCATGCGTGAGCAGCCTAACATAAGTAACAAATGTGTTTTGACAGTTTGTCAACTACAAGAACTATGGAATATATACAGTATCTAAAATTGTTTCGGTTAGTAATATATGTTTTGTTCAAATCCTGAAGTATATCACTGTATTTAGACACATTTGACTGTTTCTATTTTTTGCTCTTCTTCAACAACTTGTACATTTCTCCACTTCATTGTGCTGGACAATGGTAAAATGACGGGAACCTACAATATCAATAGGAGATCCGCCAATAGTATGGCACTTTATATGCTTATGAGATGTCTCCACCAATAGAAAATTGTTTTAGAATATTTCCTATCATTCAATTCTTTTTCTCATTCAAGGCGTTGGTTAACTATAAATTTGGTTAATTGTGTTACAGTGTGATGCTATTCTGATTCTAGAATCAATAGAGATTTGATTAGTTTCATTTTAACAAGCATTTTTTGGAACTGGATTTCATAAAGTGCAAAATTAAAGCCCATCTACTTTAATATTGATGATGATTTTGAAAATTGTGATACGGTCATGCAAGGTGAGACTGTTTTATCTTTGTTTAGAACTTTAATTGGCAATGCTTGAGATCACACATCGGATCATTGAAGATGCTGAGCAAATCCCATGTTACAAGAAGAACTTTTTTTTACCAATTAGCAGTTGTTAGCTTTTTAATTTTCTGAAACAATATACTTGAGAATTAAATTTATGACTTCACTTCGGCCATGCACCAGGCACTCACAAGTAATGTGGACCAAAACAACCTCTTTTTTCACTTCAGCCACAGTACGTGTTATTTTGTATTATTGTAATGACGTGACTTAGATGGGAAAAATAAACATTTACAAGAACCATCTTTAAAATAAGCACACTTTCACGGATAGCAAACAAAACTCATGACTGCCGAAAACAAGCAAGTTTTGCGGGAAATGATCTTTAACAAATTTGGCAAGTGCGCATTCAATTGCGACATGTAAATTTCATTAGACAACATTTTTGTGGTTTATATCTAGTGACTGTGAAAACACAGGCACGTTCTCACAGATGCATGGAATAAACTAATGCAGTTGCCATTGCCCAGTTGAAGTTTTATACATCCTCTACTTGTGTGTAGTTTGTAGAAAAAGTATCTTTGTTGGAATAATTGATGATATTTTAAAAGAAATTATTTTCCTCAGATGGGTTGAAGAAAAAATCGATTCTTTGATTTTTTTTTTTGTAAGTATGATTCTCGGTTCGCTGCATGATTGCATTTGCTCAGGAAGTGAAAAAATGCTCTTAGTTGCATTTTGACACTTCATAGGGTTCTTTTAAAAAAAGATAAAACAGATAGCTGAGAAATTAGGCATTCTGGAGTTCCGAGGAAAAAAAATTAATCTTTGTAGCAATAAACTTAACATTCGGTGGCGGAAAGCTCATATGAATATCATGTTAACACTTCAACTCAAAATATTTTGCTAACTTAATTGTTAATTAACCGGCACGCATGCACATGCCTTGTCAATAAGGTAAAAGTCGTGAAAGACATTTATTTCGGTCAAAATTTCGGTTTTCTTTTTGCAGTACTCATAACATCACTCGTTCATGTCTTGAATGTTGTTGAAAGGCTGTTGACAGGCATCAAATGAACATTTTCACGGTGAATAATCTAGAGCTGTCATGCAACTAGAAGTGTTGAAATATTTCAAAAGATTTTGTTTTTTTCCTACTTGCTGAACCACCTTGTTCGATGCACAACATTATCATAGAGTTTTTGTTTTTCGGAAGTCAGGAAAAATGATAAGTTATTTCAAAACTAATGACTGTGTTCCACAGTACTTTTTAAAAGACAGAACCATTTTCTGCACATTGTACGATTGTGCAATTTTCCACTGATTATGGGAATGGATGCGGCAAGAGGTCAATTATGCAAAATCGCACCAGTGCACAATGTCAGAAGCCCTGTGAAATGCCCCTTAAAAGTATATATGTAAATTTAACAGAGAGGCTGATTTCATACCCTAAAAGCTATGACCACATTAAATCAACCACGACTAGTACTTTTGGTGTAAATTTGCATTGAATGTCATATATTTGTCCCTAAAAAGTATGGAGTCAGCCGGAGACCACAAAAGGTATGCTAGGGCCTTGTTTTTGACCCTAAAAGGTTTGTCAAGCGCCCCTACCTGTGTTTCAAGGAAGTCCCCAGCACCCCACCTCTCCCCTCCCCCTGGACATTTTCTCTATACATAGACAAGTAATACTGATTGGAACTTATTCTAGCTTTTAGATCAAAAGATTGCTAAACAAACCAGTTTTCTTTCAATCGTTTGATTTAAACATGTAACACCTGAGTTGGCACATAAATTTTCATTTACCAGTGTATGCATATATATATTAAAAGACAGCCACAGCACTCGATCAAAACCCTGCTGTTATTTATCAGCGTGTGGGTTATTTTAAGTCCCCCACTAGAAGAAGAGAAAGTTGAGACTCATTTCTAATTGCAATTTGATGTCAGGAAATCCAGATTTATTTTTAAGCTGAAAACCAAGGCAAACTTGCTTAATTTTAAACAGTTTTTTCAGCAACAACAACAACTTTATTGTACTCCTTAAAATGAAATAGTTACAGCTTTGTCAAAATATCAAAAGCTCTTTAAATACATTTATTCAATACCTTAGAAGTACTTGCATCTAAAATAACCACAGTGTTAACAGATTTAGGTGCCAGCTTATATGATAATTTATAAATATGCAAAGGTAGGGATACACACTAGAGGAAGGTTATGCATGCACAAACTCAAACAGCCAAAATTCAAATTGCATTTATTGTAGTGAAGTTGATAGTTTTTTAACTTTCTTAACTGTAAAACTTTTGTTTTGATATATTTCTTTCTCTTGTTTTCAGTAAGCTCAAATCTCCTATCAAGCCAGCACAAAGTGGAACATGTACATATAATAATCGAGAAAGTTCAAGTAATGCAATGAGCGAACACTCTGGTAGCCTGGTGGTAAGTTGATAATTTGATGAAAGCTTTCATGTGAAAAGATTACCACAGTTCAAGTGCTGACTAAATTTTGTCTCCTTTATTTGTTTGAATGCAAAAAAATTGAGAACAGGCTATATTCTTTTATATAACAAATCACTTTGAATCATTGTTAACAGTATGTGTTATTTATTATTAATAGTAAAATATAATAGACTGGGTAAGACTAGTTGTTTGAGATGGCAAGTGACCATGTATGAAATGCTAAATTCTCCTAATGATTCTGGAGAGATAAAAGGGATAATATGTAGGGAGAATTGAGATCTTCATTAAAAGTCACATTTTTGCACTAGATTCTTCAGTTGCCATGTTAAAAGGTCAAATGCAAAAATGACTGAAGTGACTTTTGATCAAGTTCTCAATACTCGCTAGATTATCCATATTATCTCTTCATAACCATTGGGAGAATTTGACATTTCATACAAACTCACTTGTGTTGTTTTTGCACTAGGTGCTTCAATAATGTACATACTATCAGGCCCATAGCTAGGAAGGAGAGGGCATGATGGGTGCGTTCTCAAACACACACTTACACCCATCCCTACGACAGGCTATAAAGGTCCTCTTTTTAAATGATCAGTTAAAAGAAAGAGTTTCTCTATGGTTTCAAAATTAATTTTATAGTTCAAAAGTGTAAGTAATACTTTCAAAATTTCCCAGGAAACCACAGCCTGCCCTTGGACCCCCTGAACTTTATGCCTTCTGCACTCATTTTTTCTATCTCATGTGGTTGCACCCTTCCAAAAAAAAATTTTTCTAACAGGCCTGGTATATGTATTAAACCAAAGTTTTCCATGTCAATGAAAACATTTATAACTAAATACCAATTAAGGTTTCATTGTTGTTATTAATCAGCCAATCAGTGGCCATAATTTTTGTTGATGTATAAAATTATTAACTTAGTTGATATTATCCAGTCTTGGCAGTAAAAGATTAGTTTGATAACTAATTTTCAACAGGGGTCGAAATAACAGCAAGACATTGGACAATGTCTGGTAAATATATAGGTATTTGTCTGGCAAAAAAATTGCAAGTATATCAAAGAAATTTAATCTCATTTTTCCCCACAGACCTAAGTGAAGTTAGCTCTGGACATCAGCACATGGACGATTTCTTCTCAACATTTAATCAAATTGTTTCAATAATTGTTTTCCTTACAAGAGACTTCAAAAACAGACTGAATTACATGTTCATAGCATTTTAGGGATAATTTTTATCATAGAAAATTATCTTGGGTTATGCATGCAAGCGCATCAAACCAAGTGCTAAGTAGCTAGGTTGAGTTGCCATGTAACTAATTATAACTACCATTCAAACATGAGTAATTTTGCTCCTAAATACAAAAAAATATTGTGTTAAGAAAATAGCCATTTATGCCTGTAAACTGTTTTTGTTTTTCTCAAGGGTCCTGCAACATATGGTGTTGTTAATGATACTGGCCAGACAGTTGCACCAATAAACACAGTTGCAGATCATACAAACAACTTGGATGACAACGGGTATGTTTTGAACACATGTACAGTTAAAGCTCTTAGTAATACTAAGTTGCTGCTTGCCATTAAGTAAATTGTTACCAGCTGTTTTCATGGTTGGAAGCAGGCTAGCTGTAGCTCTCTCTAACCAGTTTAAGTTGTAAACAACAAAAGATGGTATGGGGATGAACTCTGAAACAAGAATAATATTGGTAAACTTGATGTTCAATAATTTGTGTTATGTGTGTCAACAAGAAAATTAATTTTATCATTATTAAGGCAAACTGCAGTTGTCAAAGTTATTGAATTTTTGACTTAAGGGCATTTTTAGTTTACAGTTTTATACTAATTAAAATGAATTTCTTCTTCTCTAGAGTTGAGAAGGTTTGTGCTTTCTGTAACTGTGGTGCAGAAGTGAGATTGACACAAGGCAAGCTGCAAAGATATGCCCCAACACCAGGATTCAACCCATTAAAAAAGGCACAGTCGCAACCAGATGAAATAGACATTAGATCAAAAGAACTTGAATTGGATCCTTCTGAAGATGTGGCGCTGTCAATCCCAGTGGTTCATAGGCGAGGTCCTGGTAGGCCCCCAGGAAGAGGGCGGCGTAAAGGCCATGTTGTCGTTGGACTGCCTTTGACTGCAAAGAACACGACATTAGGGATAGATAAGACAATGTTTGGGACGGTGAAAGAAAAGGATGTCCACAGTGTTTTTGAAGAAGATGAAAGTTGTTGGGCACATCACTGCTGTGCATCATGGTCACAGGGTGTCTGCCAGACAGACTCTTATGAATTAGTGAATGTGGATCAAGCTCTCTTTAAAGCAATGACAGAGGTATGAAACTAGTTAGTGCTTCCTATGAATAATAGTTTAATCCTGATATATATTATCTTTTGAAATAATATTTGGTTATGAGAAGATCAAGCTTACAATATTTTCTTTATACCAAATTTAAAAATCCAATTTGAAGAGATTTAAACAAAATGTTGACTTTATGGTAATAAAAGACATTTCATATCCTCTAATGTATCAAAGTACTTGTGCATGCCAAGCACAGTTCATTTTCTTAAAATATCGTAATTGCTATACTGAGTGTGCAAGCTGGCTCATGAGTTGCTGAGATAACTGATCAGGAACATGATTGCCAAGTGTGAGGGCCAAGGTTCAATCCCCAGCTTTAATTAGCTTGCAGCTGAGGCTTGAACCTTGCCTTCTTTGTTTTGTCAATCTGCAAACAGGACCACTGTTTGCTGTGGTGTAGTCTCTCGATTTAAGCTTTATTTTATTTTACCTGCACACTCATCGGTGAGGATGGATTGTGTGGCTTGTTACTTTCTCTTAAAACACCTACATGTATATAATATATATGTGGCGTCACGGGAAAATGGAAAAAAATGACTTTCCGCTTAACGGCCAAAATTTAACGGTTAGTTAACAGGTTGTGAACAGTTTTTCAAACCGTTTAAACGGTTTCCTTAATGCTTTTAATGGGTAGGTAAAAAAATTCAACGGCTTGCAAAATTCTTTTAACGCATTGCACTGATTTTCTTAACGATTTTTTCTGAAAACTTTAACAGGTTGCTTTAGATGTGAAATTGCAACTATTAAACACTCTGACTTAACAGCTTGTACTCATATTTTTAGCCCAGGAGTAAAATTCATGATTCTATAATTTTTTATGAGTGAATTCAAAATAGAAATTGCGTATTTTAATAATGTACTACTCATTTAACAAATAATCAAATGAAAGTTGTTGAGGTCATTCGACAAGCATGTTTCAAGTAGTATAATGCAGGCAACCTGAAAAAAATGAACCCAACACCAATTGCTTCCAAAACTAAAATAGTATTTAAGACTCGGTCAGCACATTCAAATAAAAATCTTAGTTACTCTTGTATTACTTTTCGGGCATCAGTTTTGTGTACTGCTTAAACTAGTTTGTAGCAATAGTGTTTTTGTTGACGGTATGCAGTCACACACAAGCAGATTTTTTAACTTGTTTCTATAGGTAAGGCGTATAGTTCAAGCATTTACAATCGTTCGAAATACTAATGGAAAATACTTTGCTGTACTAGTCAGAGCTTGAGTTCATTGAAGTTCTAGCATAAACTGTAGAAGTGTGAATAATAAATTCGAACAAACAGCGGCATTTTTTAAATCATGAAAATCCGGGGACGCGATTATAATTTCATAGACCCTCCTCGCGAGTGAACCTGCCATATATACACAGCTAACCATGGTTAAAAACTGTCGTATGAACGCGCTCTGGATTGAAATTTGAAACTTTAAAACTAGTTGCTCGTCGATGAAATTTTGAATTTTAAAACTAGTCAGCGAAAACAGTAAAGCTTTTTTGATGCGACACTTGTGCATACCACAGCCATTCAAGTGGAAAAAGGTTGTAAGTTTCAGAGCACATTCTTTGTAAACAAGTTTTCGCAGGTAGGTTATATTAGTTATCATTTAACGTGGTTTGAACCACTTTTTGGTTAGAAACTTTGTATTTAGATGTTTTTAGAAGTGAGTGAATGCCTATAGGCATCTAAAGTTAATGTTAAGAAATGATTGACTTGGCAGTAAAGTATAGTACAGTAAGTGAGTTGCGGAGAATTGAATTTTCCTTTAGAATAATCTTCAGCTCGCTAAAATAATAAACAATGTTTGCAGCCAATAAACAAGACTTTAATTCCCGATGGAAACTGCGGTACAAAATATTCTATTTTTTAGTTTGAATTCAATCGACCAAGTTACAAACAATAAACTTAATTGTAATTGTATCACAATTTAGGTTGAGAGCAAGCCGCTTGTGATAATGTAGTTGAACTTATCTGATAACTTGTGAAAAATCATGCCTGAATTATGCCAGTACTAGTATACAAAGTCATTTCTGATTAGGGCTCAAACAATGAACTCAAAACGACTTGTTCAACGTATTAAACAGCTTCGGTCTCAATTAAATGGCTTCTCCTAACACGACTTATTGGTTTCAGCTCAAAATTTGAACATTTTTTCTAAAATTTTTAACGTCCTAAACTGAAGCGTCAAACGGTTTCTCTAACGCTTTTAACGGCCAGTGAAAAATTCTTAATGGTTTTTTGAAAGCCTTTAACACTTTCTCAAACTGTTTTAACGGTTACTGAACGGGTCCTGAATACTTTAAAGGCTTAACAGGTAAACCATTTTTGTCCATTTTCCCGTGTGACGCCACATATATACAAACAAGGGGTGTGGTAGTTAGGCCTATAGTTGAGACAGTGAGTCCATTGTGTTTATACTTCCATTTTTAATTTTGGTATTAAAACCAAATTAAAGTACCCTTCAGCATACTGCATTGCTTATTAAATGAAATCAAAGAGAAGTATGCATGCGGTGCCATTATAGTACTTCAAATGAAATTATCAGTCATGCCCATTATGTCATCTGGCATGTAGGGCAGCAACAAAAGCACTCCACGCCTCTCTGTTCTGGGCCAGTTTCTGAGCAGTCCCTCGGTTGTGATGGAGGGCCTTGAGTTCCCCTTCCACAGTTCGTCACCAGGTTATCTTTGGTCTCCTCTCTTCTGTTTCCCCTGTGGCATCCAGTGGAGAGCTGTACAAGAGATATTGCCTGGTTCTCTTAACTTGTGCCAGCTTTCCTGTCTCATACATTATCCTCATGTTCCAGATTTCTATATATTCTGGTCTTTGTTTTGGTGCTCAAGACTTCCCAACTTTCTGTCAATGGCTTAATCCACTCAGCTTTCACCACTGTCATTCATACTAGCATCTTGCAATGAACTCTAGAAGCCCATTACATCCAATTCTGTTGATTTCCTCTTTTGCTGTTTCAATACCATAGATGGTTTTTCTGGAACAGGGCTGTTAGCTCTTTGTCCAACCCCCAACCTGGAGGAACAGGGGGTCATTTGTAGTGACAGGCCTCTACCCTTCGACCTGTTCGGCATGGGTGATCCTACCAGGTGTACAGGACACCAGCCGTCATAGCTCTAGGGGTCACGGGCACACAAACCGCTCCAACACCATAAGGTGATGACCCCTACAGAGCGGAAATTAAATTATAGTGTTTTGTAGAATTGAATGGTATTATGTGTTTGATCTTTAGCGATGCAGTCACTGTAGCCGTTATGGAGCAAGTGTCAACTGTTCAGTACCGAGATGCAACAAAGTTTTTCATTATCCATGTGCTGCAAGCTCAGGTTCATTTCAGGTAGGCATTTGTTTCAATATGTATAAGACAATACCCAGTCAAACAGTCTCGTAGAATCTGTTCATCCTCATTGCCCCACTCTCCCTTCCCCTTTTTGTTTCAGTGTTTTAAAATTTAAAATGAGAAGTCAAAATTTGTTCAACACAAGCAACATTAACTTTTATTGATTTCAATTTTCATTAAATCTTTTAGTATTTTCACAGCTAGGTTAGATAATGGTCCAGTTTTCACAGATGGTTCAAAGATTTTTGCAATAAAAGTTTCTCTCCTGCAGTGGTTAGAATAGTGTTGTAGTTGCATTGTTAGCAATTTATTCTTTTTAACCCAAACAAAACTGTTGACAGACATTTTTTGTGATATGCATTATAATTGTTTGTTCAACAGGACATCACTAAGATGATGATGTTGTGTCCTGACCATGTACACGAAGCTATGCATTTGGGTAAGCAATACAATATGGCTAGATTCCTATTCACACATTTGTTATATGGTAAATGTAATTTATGTAATCATTGTTTCGTAAATTTACAATTGTTTTTCTTAGTAAACCCCAAAAAATTCTTTTATGAAACATTCATCTTGTCTGGTGTTAGAGTGATGATGGTCTCAAGTTATAAGTGATAATGATAATGTTCAAGTCAAGTGATGATGTCAAGTTGTAAGTGATGGTGATGTCAAGGTGTGAGTGATATGTCAAGTTGTAAGTAATGTTGATGTCAAGTTGTTAGTGATGATGATGTCTCAAGTTAAAATAGATGATGGTGTCAAGTATATTGTGATGATGTCAACTTGTAAGTGATAATGATGTCAAGTTGTAATTGATGATGATGTCAGGTTATAAGTGATGCTAATTGTGTCAAGTTTTAAATTGTGATGATGTAAATTTATTTGAGTGATGTTGATGTCAAGTTATTTAAGTAATGATGAAGTCAAGTTATAAGTGATGTTGGTATCAAGTTTAAGTGTTATGGCAATGTGAATTTATAAGTTTAACTCAACTTCTTATTTATTCACTGGTCCAGCTGGTCCAGAGGCAGAGTGTGTTCTCTGCGGCGTTGCCGAAGACGTCCCTCAATTATTATTTTGTACAAGCTGTGGGCGTCATTATCATGGTCGGTGTCTAGACCCACCGGTCAAAATCACATCGTTAATCAGGATGGGGTGGCAGTGTCCAGACTGTAAAGTGTGTCAGGGTTGCAGGTCAGTCAAGAGTTGCAATTTTTTGGACCAACCATTCAATTATTATTGAATACTTTAAATTAATTTTATTAATTGACTCCTCTTCAGGATTATATGGTATTTTCTATCTGGTATAACTATGCGGTGAATCTGAATATATATATTATTTATTTGCCTGCTAAACTAAATAGTCTCAACAAGTTTGATTAACAGCTGTCCATGGCCACTATTTAAATATAACCATGGCTGGAAGCTTGACTCCAGTGTCAAACTGGTCCACCCGTACATGTCCGTTGGACCCCCTAAAAAGAACTCGTGTTTTAACATATTTTTGACTTAAATTTTTTAAACAGGAAACTTGGAGATGACAGCCGGATGTTAGTGTGTGATATATGTGACAAAGGTTATCACATCTACTGTCTGGATCCACCAATGACAACAATACCTAAGACAGGGTGGAAGTGCATGGTTAGTGTTACAAATTTTATGTAAATAATTACCAATGCACTCCTGGTTAGACTACAGAAGAAAAGAAAAAACTACTAGAAAGGTAGAAATTGCCGTCAACAATGGCATCACTCAAAGTTGTTACTTTAAATATGTCCAGTATATAAAATCAGCAATTTGATCTTCGAGGATGGACAGGTGATAAACTATTCAGGTAAAACTCAGTTGAACTCAGAGCAATTTTCCCTTTTTTGTGTATTGTGGGTCAAAGCATTATTCTTTATGTTTTTAAGAATTTTTTCAGTTGAGATTTGGTGAGGGAAGAGGGGAAATGTTTACGGCAGATGGGATGACTCTGTTAGGTTGGAGGGAGGCAACTAAGGTCAAAAGTCCTGTTTTAAATATTCTTTCATATGTTGTGTTTTTACTTTATTCTGTATGAAATAAAACACTGTTGTCATTGGTTTTACACTTGGCTTGCTTAATTATATGCTGTTTGTTGGTTGATTATAAATGTTAGTTGCTATTTTTAATATGCATCAGGATTGTTTTTGCTGATGCTATAAATAAATCATTTTCTAGGGGTGTCGGCAGTGTGTTGACTGTGGTTCTAACCAACCTGGAGGTGGGCCAACATCTCGTTGGCATAGAAACTACACTGTTTGCGACAGTTGTTATCAACAGCGCAACAAAGGGTTGTATTGTCCCCTATGTGGGCGGGCATACAGACAGTTCACTGATGTGGCTATGATGAAGTGTGAGATCTGCGAAAAGTGGATACACGCTGAATGTGACAATGTGGACATGGAAAAGTATCGAACAATAACAGATCAGCATCTACCTTATCATTGTCCCAATTGTAAGATCAAGAAAGAACCATCGTTAAATGTAAGTGTAGTTTCTTAGAGAAAAAGTATTATTAGCTTTATACAAGAATAAAAAACACTGTTGATCAATCAACTCATTGTTTACTTATGTAGATCTGGAAGTGGCTCAGCATTTTCTAATGAAATAAAAACAATTTTAGGACAGCCACCATTATATGTTTAAAGTAGAATTTTATAAGTTAGTTTCCAGTTAATTTTTCAGGAAAAGAAAAGACGTGCTCAATATTAAATAACACATTGAATTTTATTGATTAGTGATAAAAAGGACTGTGGTGGAGATTTAAAGTCCAATTAAAAACAGTTAAACATGCTACCTATGGTTTGTCATTGTTTTCAGGATTTAAGCCATGATAGCCGTTTAGGGTTACCAGTAAATGACAGGTTTGAAGATGTGGACTCGGTTTACTCTCATCAATCAGAAGAAGACAAAAGAACTCTTACATCAGCGGCTATTGGCCGTATTACCCCTAGCCCAATGGAAGAAGGAATGCCAGTCTTTAAGGATAACGATGATGAATATCTAGCTTTTGAGGAGAGATTTGTTTCACTTGGTGATGAGGTGATGGAATCAATATCACCAATGCTTGATGCAGATGCTGACAAACCTATTCTTGGCAAGTTAGCACTTGATGAAGAAATGGAAATTGTTAAAACAGACGTGGAAATTTTTGGTTCACCACCTGGACTGTCACAATCTCCTTCGCTACCATATGGGAATCAACTGTTGTCACTCTCATCAGTTGCCAAAGTGTCTAGATCGAACATTCCAGCTACTCCAAGTAGGGGAAGTAGTTTCACCACTCCACTTGTAACACCACCCAAGACTGGAGGAAAGAGAAAACTACCAGGAAAAATGAAGGTACGCATCAAATTTCTAGTTAAACTTTGTTAAAGTACGAAGAACCTATATAGACATTTATATTTTAGTGAAATCAAGTACTTTAAATAAGAAATCATTCAAACTATTTCTGACAAAAGGAAAACGTCCAAAAAAATTAACTTCCGAACTTTTCCGAAAATTTCCGAAAGTTTTAAAAATTTGCTTAATTTTATTTTGACTTAATATCACCAGATCTAAAAGCCTAGTGCGATCAGGAACCCATTTTAGTAGAATGTAAAGTAGTTATAACAACTTTGGTTTATCAGCTTCCATTACAATGACAGATTCATGGAAGTCGACAAGTTCCTTCTCTGGGCTTGTTTCATCCTTAGAATCAAACTGTTTCACTACTCTTGGCTTTTTCAGTGTTTCGTGGGCTTTGTGTTGTTTGTAAACCAGTTTAGTTTTATTAATTTTCAAAATATGTTCAGTGTCGTCGTTTGTCTGAAATTTACAGGTAAAATATCTGAAAGTTTTTTGTCCGAAATTTATTGCCTGGAAATTTAAGGTTCGAAAGTTTTTGTAATTAAAGTATACTACCACAATGCTGTAATCTGATTGGCTAACCTACTCACTGTTTATTGATAATAGACAGTGAGTAGAAAACTACTGGTGGTTTTAAACCGTTAACAATAGTGGATTCTTGGGGGTTTTTTTGATCAATAAATATGTTATTGTTTAAACTGAAGACCTGTAGTATACTAGTTGGTTCTACCAAAGCAATTAAACTACTCGTTTTCTATGAATTTTGATTTAAATAGAAAACACTGCCTCGTCTGTTTGTTAAATAGTATACTCTGTCTTGAGTTATCAAGATGTGAACAACATACCTTAGTCAACAAAAAGGCTGTTGAAATTGACAATCATCACATCTCAACCGTTTTTTTTATACCTGATGCAGGATATCTTAATGGTTTTTGCTTTTTGCATCTTTTTACTATTTGGAAAAAGTTATGTGAAAGGAAAAATCATCTGTTCTGTAACCTGTTGTTTGCAGGGTAAGAGCGGAACCACTCCAATGAAGAAGAAGGCGAAGCATGGCAAACCAGGTAGACCTCCAACAAAGAGCAAAGCCTTAGTAAGTTCATCACCCGGAAAAGAGAACCAGGTAAGTATGAAGCAATTTCCTTTTAATGTTTCTTGCAGTTTTTACAAATTGTAGACGAGTCTTATTCAAAATGATTAGGGTAGTGCAAGGAAAGTATTTTTCTAAATGAATTAGTAAAGCAACATTGACAGTAAACGCTAATTGCTTTATGGGGATAAATCATAAAAGGAATGAGAGAAAATCAGGACAGAAAAAATCATAGAGCTAAAGTTAAACTTCTATAATAAGGCACCTTCGGGACTGGACTTAACTGTTTATCTTAGAGAGGTGTCAGACTTACAATAGAGTAAATTACTGCATGAGAAAAACGGCAGGGACCAAGTTTTGGTGTTCTTTTTATAGAGGGGTTCAACTGCATAGCTGCTCTGTTCGACCAGAGTTTTTAGGACCATGAAGATATATGAAAATTGTTGCTTATGAGGATTCCTAACCAGAAAATCGTGAAGTTCCTAAGTTTACTAAACGTTTTGTAACATCAATTCATGCCAGCCGGTAATACTCTTCATTTTGTGATAATTCGAGACAGTAATCAAAATAATCTCTCGTTGTGATTTCAATTTGCAGGTAACACGTCAGTAAGAATGAAAATAGTTGTTTTCATGGCTTTAACGTGTATTATCTCAGTATCACTATTGTTTACGAATAAAAACATGGTAATGGTGCAAAAGTCGAGGGTTTCCTATTCTTAGTTTCTCAGGGATTCTGAGACTGTTGTATAAAATAATCTACGTCGTACTTTCTTGCAGAGTGGAACTGCTAACACAGCTGAAGTCACGACCAAAGAGGAAACAGAATCTGAAGGGCTCCATTCCACTCCAGTGCTATTTTCCGCCTCAGATGAGTTCCTCAAGACACAAGACATGTGTCTGTGTTGTGGAAGCTTTGGTCGTGATGCCGAGGGTCAGCTGATAATTTGCTCTCAGTGTGGACAGTGTTACCATCCGTACTGTGTTGGGGTTAAGGTAAAGGACAGCGATGTAGGGTAGGGGGGACAAATAAGTCAGTAGCGCGCATTACTTTCATTGATGATGTACTGTCGTGTGCTGTGCAAACTGTACTGGCAGTAGCAATTCTAGCACAAGGAAAAAGGAGTGCAGTGCAAGCTGACCACATGTGAATTATTACATTAGGAAAGTTGTTGTGCATATTAAAGTTGCTCTCGTAAAATGACTCCTTACGAGACATCTACATGACACAATCGAATGGATGAGATTTAAAAAGCAGAACTGAAGCAAAAAAATTCTTCCAATCACGTGTCTTCTTCAGTTAAATCCTTCCAATCATGTATCTCCCTCCATTAAAACCTTCCAATCATGTGTCGTGTTTTGCTCCACTAAATCCTTCCAATCACTAGTCTTCCTCCATTAAATCCTTCCATTCACGTGTCTCCCACCATTAAATCCTTCCAATCATGTGTCTCCCTCCATTAAATCCTTCCAGTCACGTGTCTCCCTCCATTAAGTCCTTCC
>JAOBRD020263577.1:21630-41210 GCA_027575215.2 Hydrozoanthus sils
AAACTCTTCCATTCACGTGTCTCCTTCCATTAAATCCATCCAATCACGTGTCTCCCTCCATTAAATCCTTCCAATCAGGTGTCTCCCTCCATTAAGTCCTTCAAATCACGTGTCTCCCTCCATTAAATCCTTCCAGTCACGTGTTTCCCGCCATTAATCCCTTCCAATCACGTATCTCCCTCAGATAAATTCTTCCATTCACGTGTCTCCCTCCAACAAATAGTTCCAGTCATGTATCGTCTCCTGTAGAAGTTTTTTAGTATGAACACATTTCCGCATAACATGTATAGATAGCTGATTTGACATGAATCATTGCAGGACTTTCTAAGGTCTCTGCTAATGTATTTTTTGTTATTTTAGATAAACAAGGTCATTTTGTCAAAGGGTTGGAGATGCTTGGACTGCACTTTGTGTGAAGGGTGTGGAAAAGGAAGTGACGAAGCAAGATTGCTGCTCTGTGATAACTGTGACATAAGTTACCATACCTACTGTCTTGACCCACCGTTGGATCACGTACCCCAGGGTGGCTGGAAATGCAAGTGGTAGGAGTCTTTTTAGTCTTACTTCTTGTTTCATCCTTTGATAAGACCCTGTTCTGTTTCCTGTTCTTTTTATTGACGAATTTTGTTGCATCCATTCCAAAAAAGGTTCTATTTCAGCGTGCTGGAGTGTGTGTAATAAGCGATCTTTTATTTATTTATTGTGTCCAGATTTTCAACGTATTTTACAAGAGCTTCCCTTTGAATGATTTAGAAAACGCAAATTTACTAGCGTGTTTAGTCGCAGAAAAACATAAAGGCAAATGTGATCAATTCTTCAAAAGAATTTAAGACATGTTTCAGTGAAGAAGTTCGAGCATAAGCGAATTTAAGTTTATCATCAACCATGATTTCAACAAGAGTGGCTTAGTATAGCATAACAAAAACATAACAGTATAGACCATTTTTCTCCCAGAAGGCTAAGAGAAAAGTTTTTGTTTGCAACTTATCTTCTCTCTAGGTGTGTGTGCTGTCATGACTGCAACGCTACAAATCCTGGTTTTAATTGTGAATGGATGTCAAACTACACTCAGTGTGGTCCTTGTGCCAGCCTTGCCAGCTGCCCCGTTTGTAAGATCAAGTATGCCAAGAATGACCTGATGATCAGATGTATTAAGTGTGACAGGTAATTTTTGATCTCGGAATGCGAAGCATTTTGAATTTATTGTGATGGGTGAGAAAAAGTCATCGTAAACTTTTGCACGTGCTCAGAACGTGATTGAGGCATGTTCGTTAACATGATTGACGCGCGGTGCAGGCTGGGAACTGACGGGCAGTAGTTAATAACGTGAGCGACGTTGAGTTTAGTTTTGGAGAAGAACCGAGAACTTTGGAGTACAATTTTATTTGCTGTTTGCGGTTGAAACATCTTTAAGTTTATCTTTTTAATTTTTGTGACGAGTGAGAATAAAGTAATCGTAAACTTTAGAGCGTGTTCAGAGCGTGCTTTACACGTGAAAGTAGTTTTCTAGTACTGATCGCGTATTCTTTGTGACATTCAATTTCAAACTCTGTGCTTTTAAAAAAGTTATCGAGTTAAGTGTAATTCAGTGAAAATTGGAGAAAACCGAATAAAAATACAATCCCAGGCATCTATGCTATAAAGTAATTGCTTGAAATCGCATTAAAGCTTGCACAAATATATTTTGTAGTAATTTGAAGTCACAACTACCGCATCTACTGCATGAAGCCATTCAACTGTTGTGGAATTTTAATCACGGAAATTGTGATTTTCAAGTCATTGTTTGTTCTTCAAAGGTTTTTGTCTTGTTCAATAAGTTTCTAATAACGGAACCAAAGACCTTACTTTGTTTGGCCTAGGCCATCATTTGTTGAGACTCGACTCTGAACTCTGAAGTGAAAGTTGATTCTTAAAAGTTTTTCAACAACTCAACTTGGCAATGCCCTGATGAGACAACGGCTGTTGGCAGGTGTAATGATTATGTTTGTAATTATCTAAATGAGACAACTAATGAAGAAGATGTAGAGTCGAATGCGAACTATTACTGTCGATCCCGCTACGCAATGTCCTTTGTAGTGTTGTGAAAATTCAGCAGAATAGTTAAAAGTATGAACTGTTAGCTGACAGAACTGATACTGTTAACTTAATGGTTGTGTAACTGTTTCACACTGTCTAGATAAATTGTAGCCATAGCTTGTTGTTGCAATAAATTGTTGGCAGCTGTAGGCAATTCTTCTACATTTCCTTGCATTTTGGACAAATTCATTGCATTCCGAATTAACCCAAGGGGTCCTTTGATAATAGTTTAGATTAACATTTGACACTCTAATAACTTGAATATATATATGATTGTAATAAGAAATGCAACGTTTCTATGATACATTATGATGTACAGTCAGTATGATTTAAACGTTGGATGGCTTTGCAGAAAACCTGAGGTGGGGAAATGTCCCATCTTTTTTGTCGTCAGCCTGTGTATATACAAATCTTGTAGTATTTGGTACCAATTTCTGATATTTGCAAAGGTTTGAAGTGGAAGAATAGGCCATTTGCATTATGGCGTCATTGTACTACAACTACCAGAATCCTTTTCAGTTTTCTTTTGATATTCAGATGCACAAACTCCTCTGAGAATTCTTTAACAATAGGCATAATTTCTTGAACAAAAGAGACGTCGCAATGGTTTCTGGTAGCTGTAGTAAAATACGCAATAGTGAAAATGGCCTATTGAAGTCGTTAACAGCTGTCAGTCGTTTTGTTGTAACATGAATAAAAAAAACATAATATTTCTTATTTGCTATAATTGGAAGACAGTAGATAACAACCCAAATTTGAGTTATTGCACGCATGGAGCTTGACGTCGAAAAACAAGCGCAAGAATAAGAGACCCGGTTTAAACAAAAGTAAAGTTGATTCTATATTGGAATAATTTTTTAGAAAGTTCTTATTGTGACACCATTTGAGACAAGCGCAGATGGAAGTGATACTTTAATTTACATTTTAAAACAACTGCGTTCCCAAGCTGGTGTTTTATGCAAGTTTTTCCTTATACCAAAACAGCAGTTAACCATGTTTTCATGAGCTTTCTACCATCTTCCAAACTATGCTCATTAGTGTCAGTAGTTTGCTTTAAGTCAGCTCCAAAGCTAGTTAAAGTTTGTTTGACTAACTGGCTGTTCTTTCTCTACGCCTCTAGATGGCTCCATGGCTCTTGTGATGGATTAATGCGGGAGGAGGAAGTGGAAATGGCTTCTGAAAGTGCTTATCACTGCTTGTTTTGCCGGCCAAAAACAAACAAGCCATTAATCGGTGTCAGTGGTAAGTTTGTCTCTTGCTCACAATTTTCATCCATCCGATATTCATGGGTTGCAATCATTCCTTAAAGATGCCAAAGACAAGAGACAAAGCGGTCATGTTGGTTCCCTTACCAAAAGAAACCATCAAACTCTTCTGTTCAAGGGAACTAACTTGGCCGCAATGACATCAGGTGCAACCCAGCAATAGTCTATTCTTCGAGTTGAGTAGATAGCTTAAGCTAAATCCTTTCTCAAGCCTACTGGCCCATTAGGGTGTTAAGTGGATGAGAGTCTTTGACTCCCCCTGGACAAGACACTAATCTATCACAGGTTAGCTCCCAGCAGAACTATTACTCACTTACTCAGCTGAGTCAACTGGAACAAAGTCGGGTAAAGTGTCTTGTTCAAGGACACAACAAAGTGGTCTGGCCAGGGCTCAAACTCACGACCTTAGGATTACAAGCCAAACACGTTAACCGCTCAGCCACTGTGCTGTCGACAAGTAGATAGATAGTAGTTTTAATAAAGTATCAACATTGCAGTGCAAAGACTGAACTGCATAAATTTTTACAACATATAAAATGGTCTAAACTATTTACAAGTGTATGTTAACAGGAAAGAATAAAAACTGTATGGGTATAAAAAATATATATAACTTACAAAGAACTTCTGCTGTTAGTACATATTGCGTTCATGAAGGAAAGATATCTTAAGACGGTTTGTGCGTGTGTATGGTAGAATACAAATTGTTGGTTTATTAATTCGGTTAAACTAGGACTGATGTAAAATTTGTTAAACGTTCCACGGAAATTGTGTGAAAAAAATTGATTTTCTTTGCTGGTACCAGCTTCAGGTCCTCCTTCTCCAAGAGCTACAGTTCTTCATCACTACCATCCCCAGCTGTCAGACAGTCAACCTCGGCACCCTAATGCTAAAGTTTTGCACCCTTGTCAAAGGATGAACAACAGTGGTGGAACCATGGAGACAACTTTGAAGACTCACTTTACTGGAATGGCAGTTCCACAGTTTTCGCCACTGGACAGTGTGGCTTTGACTGATTCTGGAGTTCGACAAATGAATAGTCTTAAGATATCTTCAAGAGCGAAAAAGAGTAAAATGAAGAGCAAGGTAAAGCCGAAAAATTTTGTAGCAGGGCAAGGATCTACTAAAAGGAAAGTTGGGGTTTTCAGTCCAGATGAAGAGGAGAAAACCATGGCAAGTCTGCCGGAATTCCCTGATGGCATCAATGAAGGTGCATTTGAAACAGAAAATGAGAAGAAGTCTCCGTTAATGGCTAGAGTGAATCGCTCCCGTACAAATACACACCGACCAGGTGTTGGAGGCTTTTTAGCATCTGGGCGAGGAACAGGGGCAAGGAAATTTGTTGGGCGTGGTGGAACACATGGACATTCTTGGAAGAGGGGTCCCCAAAGACCATTGGCCGGACCAAGAAAATTTGGGAGCTTTAGAAAAATTCCAACCCACAAGGTGAGCTAGCTATTTTGACATGTTGGAAGCCAAAGTTGGCAACATACTGCAAGTATTATACCAAAAAACCTTGGATTTTTAATATTAGACCTCAGTTCTTGATTTGCTTAACGGCTGAATGGTAGATTTTGGATGGATTCACATTCTCCTTTTTATGTCACAGCAGAAACCCCTGACGTTGCCACAGAACACCAGTAGCAATGAAACCATGCGAGTCAACCAAGAGATGGAAGGTTCATTAGAAGAATCGTATCCTGATTGGCTACAGGTTTGTTTTGTTAACGTTCTTGATGTTTAGAGTATTGAGAACTGAACCGTGAAATAAGCATAGCAAAATTTTGCCTTATGAGCCACTTGGCTTTGTTTGCCGTTTTGTGTTGTCTAATTTGTAACTTATATATGGTTCTAAACATTAAAGGAAGCATTCTTTGGAAAGAGCCTTCTGGATACTGCTTCAAAGAAAAAGGGTCGTCGTAATGATGGAGACACTCCTTCAACACCATCTGAAGATGGAGAGAAATCGTCTCAAGCACTGTTTGGTGAAGAATCCGCTAAAGGAAGTGAAATGGCAACAGCAGAAGAAAGTTTTCCTCATTCCGAACAGACCTCGTACCAACAGCCCCCTTGTGCAACCATACCCACTGAACACAGCCAGAATTTGCAGCAGCAGTTTGCTGGTAATAACTCTACGCAGGGCCCTACAAAGCAGTTCTCCACGAGGCCACCTCACAGTAGTTCTGGACAACACCATACCAATATGGGCCTTGATAACCATGACAGGTTGTATTTTGTTTCTTGTTGCTGATACAGTGGTTCCCCGTTAATGCTGTCACTACGGGCCAGAAAAAAATTGGCTGTAATAACAGGGTGGCCATATAAGCGAAGTTTTTTTTATAAGAAAAAGTATTGCCATTCAACCAGTGGACCAAACAAAAAGTGACTTAAAATGAGGTGACCGTATTATCGAAGTAGCCGTAAGGCGGGGTTCCACTGTAGTTGTATCTCGCGGGTATTCTTCTTGTCTTAAGATGATTGTTTAAGCAGAAATAAAATGGATGGGATGGTGACACTGTTTTACAAGTTAAGATTAAGATCAATTCCTCAAGGGAAATAGTAGCGGAATTCAAAATACAATACAGAAGCTTTATTTGATATCACAAGAGTAAAAAACATTAAATGCATTAATTATATTTACAAGACTAAGGTATCAGCTGCCTCTAGAATATTCACAAAGCTAATCTAGCTTGACAGCAGGTAATATAGAACTTACATGAAATATGCGTCGGACGAGGTACAGGTACAAAATCTGGTTGATTTGATTTGAAAGGTAAAGATTGTTTCAAAGTGTTCTTTCCTGCTTTTGGTATTTGTATTGTGTTTATTTGAGTGTTTGAATGCAATTTAAGCGTGTTCGATTAATTTCAACCGTTTTTAGTTGGTTGAGTTTTTTGCATGTTTTTTGGGGAAAGTCTTACTCACTTAGTTTAGTTTGACCAACGGTTTCAATCAACTGTGGCTCTGTTGAATGGGTTTAAAGTGCTCTATTCGATAACCGACCAAAACAGATTTAGGTTGAATTGGTCGTAGTAGAACACTGCCTAGGTAACACTTTTAACATGAACATTTATCAATGCAATGTGTTATTGATAACTAATTCATTCCTATTGGGTATTTTTGTTCTGCAGCTGGCATGTTCCCTCGAGCGATCCGATTCCAACAGATGCTTTGAGCTTAAGTGAAGACATTCCCAATCCAGATGCTTTGTATTCGTCACTGGATATACTTGCAGATGATGAAATGAGTGGAACCCAATCCCAATCCCAACCATCATCGTTCTCTCAGGCCCAACACCATCACCCTCAACAGTCACGAGGTAAGTAGTAACAGGCAGAACATATATAGAGCTGTCTGTATTACGTTTTGTGTAAAACAAAGCCAAGCTGAATTTTGTAGAAACACTCTAGTGCTATATTCTCGTTAGTGTAAGTTGTGACTTCCACGCACTCCTTAGCGACACCGAAAACAAAAGACAAAACGGTCATGTACGTGCCCTAAACAAAATAAATCATCAAAATTGTTTTGTTTAAAGGCACCAACATAGCCGCTCTGATGTCACTTGCAAGTGAAGACTAGATGACGATGGTGCAGTGGTCCTTCATCTTTGTTGGACTTAGTTACGCTTGGTTTGACCTCTTAATCATGGCCTTTTTTGGTTGTTGTTTCAGCAATGCAAGCACCAGCTCGAAAGACCAGTCAGCCTCACTTGCAGACAGCTGGTCAGATACCACAACCTCACGTTAGTCAAGATTTGCCTGTTTCATCAGCATCGCCTTGGAGTGCACCTCAGATCCAACGCCAGCAGCATAATAACGTTCTTGATCTTCTGTGCAGTCCAACAGATACTTTGCCACATGTTGATGGCCAAGAGGTGGAAGAAATTTTTGCTGGCTTGGGAATTGACTTGAATAGCAAGGAAACTGGCGTTGCAGCAGCTGGCTTAAGTGGCAGACAGGACCCTTTCATCTCGGGACACCCAGCCCAGCATGTTAGCCATCGTGGAGTATCTGTAGAGCAGAGTATAAACCACCCAGTAAGTTACCCTTCAGGGCAGCCAGCAATGCCACCATACCACCAAGGATCATACCAACAAAGTTTTACTGCAGGAACAAACCGTCCAAGTCAGGGCTATGGCGAGTTTGTCTCTGGTCAGGAAAATTCTCACTTCTCAGCTGGAAGACCACCGAACCAGTCCATGCACAGTATGGATGGTTTCCCTGGTACAGGAGTTGGGGCACACCAACAGCAGCAGTTCCCGTTTGGACACGAAGGCCATCCGGGTATGTTTGCACCAATTCATGATGAAATTGACCTGACTGATGACCTGCCAAAAGAACGGAGAAGACCTCCAAGTCCCAGAGTCGACCCTCAGAAACAGCAGCAGAAGTGGCATGATGACGAGAAACTTGGTTCCATGGCAACAATTTCACCAGTGTTGTATGCCAATATAGAACATCCTAATTTAAACATCGAGTATCCCGGTGAGTTGACATCTTTATATAGGCTTGCTTGTACATAATTAGCTTTTCTAAAAGGATTTCCTTTTGACACAATTATTGTTCCTAGTCATTTCATTTGGAATCGACAATCTGTTACCCTCAGATGAGTGAGGCTCTACTGGAACACAGTTTTGAATATTTGACCGTTGTATAGTTTTTTTTTGTTATTGGTTAAAATAGATTAGTTAGCAACACCTTTAAGTTCTGAAGGTAACAAAATAATTTAAAAAATCTTTGCCTACATACCCTTAGGATCATTGTAAACATTTGACACCTAGATACACTCATTAAAGAATTTAGAAACTCATTACAAGACGAGGGTAAGTAACTAGACTCGGAGTCAACAGAATAAGTTTTTATTACTATTTTGGCAATATAACTGATTTAGTGTTGAACTGATGTACAGAAGTGATTGATGAATCTAATGATGTAACAAAGGGAGTTTTGCCATTACTTAAAAGGGGGTTGTTGTGTTTGAATGAGTCATGTTTATTTTGAAGATCGTTTGTTTGAAATTTTATTATCCTTTGAAAGTGAGCTTTGATTTCGTGGAGGGGGAGGGACTTCTTTTTTGGAAGTTTACAATAGCTTATTATCTCGGAGTTCTGAAGATCTCTTATAACTTTCAGAATGGACGAATCGTTATCGGGCCATTGCACGACTCTGGCGAAAACTGTCAGTGGAACAGAGAGAACCATATAGGGTGAGTCTTTATTTGTTATGCTTCGAAAAAAAAAACAACTTCAAAGTTTTCTTGCTTTTCTCTTTGTTTATTCAATGTTTTGTGACTTTTTTATCGTCCTGGCAGCACTGTCTCATTCCACACATTTAAAAACTTTTGTTTAACTTCTACAGCTCAAAGCAAGAGACAATCGAGTAAAGTTAAAGGATCAAGGAAAAAGGGTAAATATTAATTTGTGTCGATTCGTCCACTGTTTTTATAAAGATAAATGTGAAGAAGAATGCTTTTGCTAGACGCATTTTCTAACTTTGGTTGCTCTTTCATAGCTGGCTGCGGAGGCTGAGAAGAGGGAGAAAGAAAAGAAAGAACTGGAGAAAGAACAACAAAAGGCAGAAGAGCAACAACAGAAGCAGCAACACCCACATCCAGACAGTCAAGTACAACAACAAACAACCGAAAACGAAAATTGCAACCAGTCTCAAACCGAAACTCAAGTTCCTCAGAGAGACATGTTAGACCCTACTCCTACTCCTACTCCGCCACCCTCTTTGCCTGATTACAATAATTCCGGATGTCTCCCTTCTAGTGCCCCTCTGACTCCTAACACTGCTTCTGTTCCTGTCTCACCAGCCACACCAATAACTCCCATGACTCCTGCTCCAGTAACTCCAACAACGCCTACATACCCAGGAAAATTTCCATGTGGTCCTTCAGTAGTTCTTCCGGTTCCTCGTGTGACAGGTACCCCAGCTTCTGATGGTAGTTCAGAAAAGGGAAGTAGAGGAAGAAAAGCAGGTGGAAAAGCAGCAAAGTCAAAGGAAGAAAAGGAAAGAGAAAAGGAATTACGAAAAGAACGTCTGCGAGTCCAGCAAGAAAAAGAACGGCAGTGGAAACTCCTACAGCAGAAACGGCAGCTTGAAAATCAGCGTCAAACTCAACAGCATCAGCAGGAAAACATTCTTATGAGGCAAGAACTTCGTCGAACGCAGCAGACTAAATCCAAGCCTTTGGCTGAAGAAACCAAGAAAAAAGTGGGTGTCAAAAAGGGGTCTAGAAGGCCTTCCATGCCGCCAAGCAGCCAACAGGGTGGAAAGTTGATGGAATCCAACAATGTACTAAATAATAACACAACTCCAGAGGGGACTGTATTGACTGTTATACAAGAAGGGGACGCAAGAATGCAGAGAAATTCAAGCACCCCAAGAACTGATAACAATGTTAGAAGCCATGCAGTTTTTCAACCACAAGTAGGTGAACCTACTGTGATTCTATCAAGAGAAGCTGGGAATCAACCATTAGATAGTAACAACAGGAGACCTTTGTCAAGAGCTGACATTCATATAGACCAGCTACGGGACTTGCATCCCCCGCCAAATCCAATGAGTAGTGGAACCATTGGACTTGGAGAAGACCATCCTGCTCAGCAGCAACAAAATGGATCTTGGAGTAGATGGCCTGAAAACGTACAAGAGCAAATGCCTCACTCCTCAAGTCCTGCGTGGGCCAGACAGCAACAAAATACTTTCTCGCAACAAAGTAATGAGCAAGGTGTTCCTCCTCATATGGTTAAGGAGTCACAACCAGAATTGACACACCAGACCTCTTGGCAACAGAAATCTCAAGACCAGAATGAGCTTCAAGGTCAAGTATGGATAGAGTCTACACAACAACGCGAAGGCACCTTTACCCCTAACACCTCCGAACCACAACAAGCTTATACCACTCAAGAACACTTTCAGCGGCACCAACAACAACAACAACAGCAGCAGCAAGTGTGGCAGCAGAGACAGTTTGAACTTGCGCAACAACATCAGCATACTAATGCACCAAATGTACCACCAGTTTCTCAGCATGATACCTTTCGTCATCAAAACCAGAGCTCTATGCAAGACGGAAAGTGTGTTTCAGAGCAGTCTGGAGCTATGGACAATAGGGCTCCTTTTCCGCCACGCCAGCATAGTGTGAGCATAGACCTTCCACAGGAACAGAGAGTTGAGGACACCAACTTACAGCAAGGCCAGCCTTTGTCACACTGGCAACATGATCCGAGCTCGTTACCCTCGCAAGTGGGAGCGCAGACATTACAACAATCTCAACATCCACATCAAGGGCCATTACAAGGCTTCCAACACTCAGATGGCCAAGTACAGCATACACAGTCATCTAGTGCAGATGGGGCTTGGGCTCACGTAACACAAAACGAAACTCTTTCGCATATGCAGCCATCGTTACCAGGTCAGCAGGCAAATCAGTCACAACCACTGCCACTACAGCATATGCCACAGTCCCAGGCCCAACACACTGCAATGTCATTACCACAGCAGCCATTGCAACAGGTGTCAGTTGGATTAATGCAACCACCATCTAATCCTCCACATTCAGCGCCCCAGGCTCCTCCACCTCCTACTCTTCCTGCAGTTCCGGCACAGCCAGCCCAAGTTCCTGCACAACAGCCTGTTATCCCACCACTACAGAATCTGCCTCACGATGATCCCCAGCAGATTGAGTTAATCCAGCAGCAACATCGGGAACAGTTACTTCGAATGCAACAACAGCAACAACTTTACCAAATGCAGGTGCAGCAGCATCAGCTTCTACAACAGCAACAGGGTGGAAACACCTCTATACAAGGAGCTGTTATACCAGTTTCTGCTCCAGCGGTACAGACGCCTTCCCACCAGACCGCTCAGTTTGCTAGGCCAAGGGCTCCCCAGTTTGTTAGTCCAAAAGATATGCCAGAGATTGAAAGTGAAGAAGAGCACCAAGAACGGTTACGATTTTTGTACAAGCAACGCCAAGCTCAAAAGCAGCAACAGTTCCAGTCGCAGCTTCTTCAACAACAGATAGCTCAAGGTATGATGCCTGGCGTTCTAGACACATCCAACCCACAGACAATGCAACAGTTGGCACAGATTCGTCCCCAGTTTCCGGAACTTATGCAACAACAGATGATGTTGGAATATCAGAGAAGAGTAACACAGCGTCAAGGTTTGGGACAGCAAACTGTACAATATGATAAAGTGGTGCAAGAGTTTCAGCAGAGGCAAGGTGCACATGTAGCTCCTCAGCAAGGGCCAATGCTGGAGTTACCACATCAAAGGTTTGCGCTTAGACCACCAACACCAGGGTTTCCGTCAGGACTTCAGCAAGGGCAAGTTGCTCTGTATGGGCTGGATCCAACGAAACAACAACAACTATACCAAATGCAGCTGCAACAGCAGCAACAACTGCTAATTCATCAGCAACAGGTACAACAACAACAGCGAAAGGCATCTTCTGACCAGCAGAATACTCCCAATTCCTTTCCAGCCCCTAAACCTTCCGAGACTGAGGCTCAGAAAGAAATTACAGATACTGCGGAAACGGTAGCCAAGAGTAGCAGAAGTGCAAATTCCATTGGCAAGGAAGACAGCAGTAGTAATACTTCGCAAGTCGAGAAAGAAAATGAGGAAAAAGAACAAGGAGGTTGGAAAGATATGGACAAAAGCTTGCTGGAGCCATCGCAGGCTAGGCAGGATTCAGGAACTACCGTTACCAGTGGGGATGCAAAGAAGGATGAGAAAACTGAAGTGCAGGCAGTGGCTTCACAAGAGGGTGGTCAGTCTAAAGAAAAACTAGGAAACAATGAAGATAAACAGAATGAAATGACAGAAGAACCTGTACCGACAGCTAACAAGGAATCACCTAATCTAGGCGAAGAAAAAAAGGGAACGGCTGAACAAGTTATAGAAAAAGAGAAAGCTGCAACAACTACAGTGGAAAAACCAGAACAATATACTAATGAAAGTGGCAGTTGCAGAGATGGCAGTGCCAAAGAAAAGGGTTTGCTAAGAGAGTCTGAAACTGCAACACCACGCCAGACAGTTTGCGATGAACAGATAAAACAACCTGGAACAGAAAGTAATGTGGAAGAGAGGGAATCTGAGGTTTCTTCAGCTGGAAAACCACAGGAAAGTGTTGCTGCTTCAGCTGAAATGACGAAAGAGAAGCAAGAAGAAGGCAAAGTAGACCAGCTTCAAAAGGCATCAACACCACAACTTCGGCATCCACAGTCCCAGTCTGTTAAGAGCGTCAGTCAAGTGATGCTCCCAACAGCGCAACAGCAGGTTGCTCAGCAACAATTAATGGGCCTCGGACATCAATTCTCTGTAATGCAGCAACAACAAGCAGTCTATATGCAGCAGTATCAAGCATTGCAGCAGCAGTTTCAACAGAGCCAAGGACAGAATGCTGTTGTTGGACAAAGCCTCATTGCTCTACAGCGCCAGGCCCAGATGTTGCAACAGCAGATGCTTCAGGTAAGCAGCTTGATTTCCATAGATTGGCAACTTTAAAACATTGCTTTGTAATATTACTAAGTGGTTCAGTTGGCAGTGGCTGCATTTTCTGTTTTGTATAGTTTCCACAAGAGATGCTGTATTTAGTCAATCAAGCGCCATCCCCTGAGTGAGCGCTGCATCTGAAGCTCTGAAAACTTAAAGAGCGCAGCCCCCAAATGAGCACTGCACTAGTTATTTTCAAGTGTAAGAGTTTAATCAAAGCACCGTCAGAATCGTTGATAACGCTAATATAAAACAACCACAATTCTTAAATCAACGTTTTTAGTTCAAAGTGAGTGTGCTTTAAGGCTCTTTCATCTAACTCTGTCTTAAGAATTTTGGAGTTTTATTGCATGTTAATAGTTCTTGTTATAATTCACAAATAAAATATACTTTAAAGAGCGCCGCCCCAGAATGAGCGCCGCATCTGAACATCTGAGAATTTTAAAGAGTGCTGCGCCACTCACACAAGTTAATACGGTACAGGTTTTCAAATTAGCTCTGCAAGAGACTGTAATATTATCTACAGTTATAAGAACGCATTTTGTTTTGCATTCAATTTTGCTCGAGGACCGAGTTGTAGGCTTCAGCTAATTGTTTAACTAAATGCCCCAAACAACTAAGTAAGGGCGGACCATAGCACCAAGTAAAACCCTACAGTACCCCTATCGATCAGGTTTTTTTTAGTCCCCTCTACTGCTTAACATCCATTGCCCCTCGTAGATGAAGCAAAGGCAGTCGAGAAAGGTAAATACTAATTTTGCAACTTCTTCCCAAAAAATGTTCAGTGGCAGCTTGGCCAAAAGTTTATTACGGGCAGACATTGAACTCAAATATATGAAATATTTAAACCACTCGCCAATTCGGCCTTTTTTTTTAACCATCTCCTTAATCTTATGCTTTGTTTCCAGTGCTGGCAACAAATTCAGATACTTCAGCAGCAATTGCAGGGGGGGGTAGTGCCGCTTTCTGGCCCACAACAACAGATGTTGCAACAACAGGTCTTGCTCCAGATGCAGCAGGGGCAACCAACAGGTCAAACTTTCTCTAAAGAGCAGCTTTTTCAGCAGCAAGGAGTTCTACCTAATCCTGACTGCAAGCCACCGGCCAAGAGCCCTAATCCGCAGGTATAATTGAGTTAACTGTGTTTTATTTCAAACAATGGCTAATCATAAAACATGTAATTCAGTGGCTGTGGACAAATATTCATCTTGATTAGCGACCCCACTGAATACTTATTCGTGCAGGTATAAAGGAAGACCAGGCTTATTGTTTTTGAAATAACAATTTTAACTTTCAACCCAAGAACACAAAGCAGCAACTTTAAAGGAACGTCAAAGTGAAACACTGTAAATCTTTCAATATATCATTTTGAAATTGCACTAGTAACTACAAATGGATAAGAATGAGGCTCAAAATTGCAGTTTTATTAAGTTTAAAGAAAGTTTTTTATTCGTTTATCTTTTACTGTTGAAGAATTATGATAAGAGCGAGACCGTAAAACAAGATTGGAGGTTTGTAAAGTTTTTCATTTTATCAAATGTTAGCATAGTGTAAATAAGATTTTTTTTCTCCTCACAACAGAAGGTGCGCAAGCCCCGGAGAAGTAAAAGCAGAGACACTCCAACTCCTCAGCCGTCTCCTTTGCCGGGTCAAGGAGTTCCCCCTGACTGGTTACACCAACAGTCTCCAGCACCAAAAACCCAAGGAAAACCCCGAGGAAGAAGGCCAAAGAAGTCCCAGAACCAAGAACCCGATCCTGAGATACAAATGAAACAGCAATTACTACAACAGCAGTTTTTTCAGCAAATGGAGATTTCTCATCGTCTTCGTCAGCAACAACAACAGGATCCAGCAGTAAGTCAGGTGGTGACCCCCTTGCAAACAAGCCTTCCTGCCACTACAGAAACAACACTTCCTCAACCCCAGCGTATGAGTTCCTTACAAAGTTTTAACGAACCAACGCATTTAGCATCCAGTCTTCAAGTTCCCAATCAGCAAGTAATGCAACATCATCCTGTTTGTGATCAACAGCCTCATGGCATCGCCACTACTGATGTGCCACCACCCCAGTCTCAGTGCTATATTCAAAGTGTCCCTCCTCAAGATCACATGCAAGATCCGCGGCAAGGTTTACCAGTTAGTATTCCTCAGACTCATCAGCAGAAATCCCAGCAGGGTGCAATAGTCGCTTCCCAGGGATTTTCCCACACCCAACCGCATGGTCATCCTCAGGGACTGCAACAAGCCCACACACACGTTCAACACGAGGATCGTCCAGAAAGCGCTCTACAAAGCCACCAGGGCCAAATACAAGGGCATTCACAGATCACGGAACACAACCAGGGCTTTCAACAAGGAGGAGAAGTACAAAGTCAACCACAGGGTTTTTCAAAAGTTGATCATCAAGCCCCACCTCCAGCATCCAATGCTGACAGTTTTATGGATATGTTTCCGACACCAGAACATTATTTGAAATACATGCAGCAACAAGTTGAACAAAAGCGACCATTGGTTCAGTACATTGCCCATGCAAATAATCCGTTTAGTGATGAGTTTATGGCTATACAACGACAAGGAAAAGTAAATGCCCCTTCAAAAACGAAGAGCTCTAAGGTTGTCAAGAAAAGGGGCCCAAAAAAGGATTCAGCATCTAGACTACCAATGGTTAAGGCATCACCACCTCCTCCAACTCCTACTACTCCACAGACACCCTCAACGCCATCAAAAAACTTTGAGAGTATGAGTCCAATGCCGGAGCTTAAAGGAGATGTTGGCGCAGCTTTTCAGAATGAACAATGGCAACCGACAGTAGAAAGTTCAGCACTGGATAATGTTAAGGCTGAAGGTGTAATTGGAACGTCCTGTGAAGTGGATTCTGCACAATCTGGCGATAATCGTCAGCAAGGGCAACCAATGCATGGTAAAGTTTTGAGCTCTGAGCAGTCTTTGTTAAGTAAGAAGCCTGATGATATCATAGCGGTTGAAGGTTCTGTAACGCCAAAAGATCACTTTGAACACAACGAAGATCATAATAATGAATCTGGAAGCCAGGAACAAGCAGCGGTTAGAAAGCCCCAAGCTGAGAGCATTAATGATGTGTCAACAGAAACTGTGAAAGTGACTGCGGGAGGCATCGGTGCATTGCAGAAGCTTGAATGTATGGTTGCAGACATGGCAAATGAGGAAGAGGCCTGTAAAGACATAGAGAACTCTCTCCAGTCAGGTGAACTTGAACTCGATGAAGACAACATGTTGAAGACTCCGCCTCCTGAGACAGATGGTGAAACGTTCGAACCTGCGTCACCTAAAAGAAGAGACCCAGATTCACAAGCCAGTTCTATATCATTGGAGTGTCATGAACAAACTCTCACCTCACCACCAACTAATTCGCGAGTCACGAGTCCGACAGCTGATACTTTTCCTAGGACTGCTTTTGGCACATCTGAAGAGCAGTTACAAGTAAATGTTATTAGACAAAATGACGTTTCTGGGGGAAGTGAGAGCGCTGAGAAAATGCCAGAAAAAGCAAGGACTTTGTTGAGTAAAATGGAAAGCGAGGCTTCCGTGTGTTCTGAAGACTTTCTTCCTGTTGAGAACGCGGATAAAGAGTTGGATAGATTTGGAGCTTCACAGTGTACAGCGCCTGAACCTGATCATAAAAGTGAAACAAGACCAATTACAATGGAAGACGTGCTCTCAGAACAGCCAATTGGAACTCAGTTACTTCCTTCACAGTTTCAAGGTTTTCCACTTGAAGCTGTTCAAAAGAAAGTCTCAAGAAGTAAAGGACCAGGAAGGCCGAGGGCATCCAAGGCAGATGCCTCTGCAAGTAGTAATAGGAAGAAAAAGGAAGAGAAAAGAAAAGTGGAAAAGCTGGATGAGAAGACCGTACAGATGGAGTGGCAGACGGTTATCACTAGTACTGCAGAGAGGAACAAAAGGGAACAGGAACAAATGAAGAAACAAATCATTGATCAAAGGCGACAAGAGTATGAAAGGAAAAGAAAAGAATATGAAGAGCAGCAGAGGCGAAAGCGGGAGCTGCAAAAACAGTTGCGTCAACAGAAATTGCTATTAAAAGAGCAGCAAAAGAAGAAGAAAATGATGAATCCGTCGAGATCAAAGCTAGATAACCTAGAAAGCATTCCATTTCCTACTAAGTCGGAGGTCTCTCCTGAGATAAGCGATATGGTGAAGCCTGCCTCTACACTTTCCTTATGTGAACCAAAACTTATCCTTACATATGCTTTGATGCATCCTTATGGAAGTTCATCTTTGAATGGACATTGTGTATTGAAGGGCTCTCTTGGCAAGGCTACAATTGAAGGTATAGCTGATGTGTACGCCCAGTACCCCCATCCAGAGATAGAAGGTGCTTTAATCCAGCCTCCAACACCCCCTTCATCTCTTCCCCCCTCACCACATTCCATAAATGGAAAGCCCATGGTTAATGGGGATGTTTCTATTCAGCGGCGAACAGACCTTTTGAACATGGTCAGCCGATCCTATTCCAGGATACAGGAACACAAGAGTTCCACCTACATAGAAAGACCAGTTGAAGTAGTTCCAGCCTCGATGCCTTCTCCTCCGTTGTCAGATAATATCAATCCAAATGCAGCTTTAGAAGCGTTGGTTGAGCCAGGAACAAGTAGTGCAGCAATGATTTCAGGAAGGAGCTCACTTTCAAATTCCCTTTCCCCTTCACCCGAAACTGTGCAGTACGTTGCTTCATCGTCTCCAGAATCAGATGCAGTAAATACACAGCAAACACCAAAGTATTCTGCTTTAGATCCCGAATCTCATCGCAAAAGCACAGACTCGCCAACCTTTCCACCTGTTACAAAAGCCACCATCAAACGCGAGAATTTTGATCAATATCCTGATGCCTATAGAACTAAGTCTTGTGAGCTAGAAAGTAGAATTATGGAGATGAGACTCCCTTATTCAGCAGCAAATGTTCATTCAATGCAAAGTTCTAATGAACTGAATTGCAGTGCTCGTGAGCAAACTCCACACGATGTACTTGACACTGATCTTGACAACATCAATGTGACTTTGACACTGTCACCAACATCTGAGCAACAAGTTTCAGAGCGGGTTGCATCAGTTGCTGATTTGATTGGCTGTTCGCCCCCTAGGCCATCGGACATAGTCATCGAACCATCATGGAAGCCACCGACATCAAAGGCAAACATCTTGTCTCAGAGGAATCGTAGCTTTTCCAGCAGTGGATCCAAAGTTTCTTCCGAGGGTTTTAACAAAGGGCCGGTACCCTTTTCTCACTTTGACGTCGGAGAGGGGAATGACAAGTCCTCCCAGAAGAAACCAGATGGACCATTCTGTCGCCATTGTGATGTGCTTATAATCGGAATAGGGGTGGCCCGCCACCAGGAGGGATTTAGTACCGGTGAGCAGGATTTGGGCACAAAATTAGTGGAGGACACAAATGGGGGAGAGTACAAAATTGAGAGCGTCAACGTTCAGGCTGGTGATATTCGAGGAGATGTGTTCTGTTCAGAAGCCTGTCTAAAACAATATTTTGCTCATGTTGGTTCACCTGTTGGCAGTGAGCAGCTGGTGGATAAGACCTTGTGCAATCCGTGCAGTGAAGGAGTCTCTTCGCCTGGGTCTGAAAGACTTGGTGATGGATCTTTGCGAGGAAACTCTGTCGCTAAAGGCTTACCTACATCCTCCTTGCTGAAGATACGTAGATCAAATTGGACAGAGGATGATGAAGAAATGGTAAGTGTATATACCTCACAAGCTAAAGAAACAAAACTACTTTATTCTTGGTAGTGTTTTCTTTTCAATGTTAACTGACCTTATCGCTCCCAGAAGCAGAACGCATTTATGACCTTTCTAAGCACCATCAGAAATTATGCAAATCCAAGTGTATATCCATTGCAACGACGGCTAGACATTGTATTTTTTCAAAATCGAAACCGGTTAATTAAGAAAAAACTTGGGTTGAAAAGTACATATCAGCTAAAATTAGAAATTAAGATCACGTCTATTTCAGATTTCGGTACTGTTTTTTTTATCGCGGTGACAGGTTTTTTTGAGATTTAAATTTAAGAATTTTTATAATGAAATTTGATTGGTCTCGTTTTAACTTTGCGTTAAAGAAAAAAGTAGCGAAACGACCCCGGGAGCAGAAATGGCGAAGATGGAAAGAAGCCGACACACCGCCAATAAACAACAAACATGAGCTGAGTGCTGTTGATGTAGCCGAGGTATGTAAACTTCGTGAGCTGGGCAGTTTAACGGGAACCTGCAGCACTCCAGAATTATTTTCTTATATGTTTAAGAACATCAGTTTGGGTCTCCAAAAATGTACTTTCTAAAACGATTAACTTATTAATAATCTGCTAAAATGAGTAAAGAAAGACAAGAAAGCGTTTTTTATTCTACTGGATAATTCCACAATAAATGCAAGCAGTAAAACAGTTCGAACAAGGCAATCCATGGGATTGATTAGTGTTTTCTTTACTCATTTTTGTAGAATAGGGGCATTCCATGGTATTGGCCTTGTAACGGAGGGGAATTTCAGAGAGTTTAAAACAATAATTTTTTCTCAATTGTTAAGTTATAGTAAGAAGTGCACATATAGTAAGGTTGGAGGCTTGGTATATTTTAACTTGGATATGTTCAGTTTCAGTTTTTTATACTTTTGCTTATAATATCAAACGAAATGTTGCTGTAACGGAGGGGAACCAGAAAACTGTCAGTTTTCAAA
>JAOBRD020263578.1:0-15781 GCA_027575215.2 Hydrozoanthus sils
GGTATTTTCTCTTTTGTAAAGGCCACCTGTTTCCAACTAGCCCTTATGGTTATCACAGGTGGCCTGCACTCTCTTTCTGTTTAATTATTAGGTGTACAAACTTGAATAAATGTAACCAAAAGTGCAAATAAAATGCTTGTTGTTGTTGTTGATTTTTTGCTCGAATCGTAACGAAATTTAATAAAAAAAGAAACTCACCGTATGATTTTGTAATTCTTATACACAGTATGATAAAGTTTTGAGTTGATTTCATCGAGGTGTTTTGTTTTCAATTTGCCACATTTCATTTATTTAGTGGGGAGTGAAAACACTGCACTTCTACAAAATCAGCTCGAACTTCGTCAGATCGTACATGACGACACGGCAAGTTTTTTTTTTATTGAATTTTTTTTATGATTTCGAGCAAAAAAATCTGGTCTTCCGAGACTTCATACATTCTCTAGTAACCCCATACATTATGTAGTAGATCTATACGAGTTTTGAGCTTGCTATTGCAAAATCGAAAAGCGGCTGATGCAATGTTCAGAACGGACCATAATATTTAAAGTTTAGCAAGAAAAGCGATTCGTGTATTTACAAGATCGTAAGTTTCTCTACACACCTTTTCGCCAAACATGCCTCTGTTTGTCTGAGTCACGTGAGGGTAAAAATTTGTATTTTTAAAAGTAAGAGTGCACTTGGAGGGGGGTTGACTCCCTTTGGTCGGTGGTGCTCGATGTCCGATGTAACAACGGATTTGGTCCTCCCGCGGATTCGGTCCCCCCGGACCAAATCTGCTAGCAGATTCCCTCCCCCCCGGACCAAATCCGCCTGCGGATTCCGTCCCCCTGGACCAATTCCGCTAGCGTGTTTGGTCCCCCCCAAAAAACTTTCCACAACTGAGTTTTAGTTGGATTTTTAAACTGTAACGGCGTTTAAATGCATTCATAAACATTTTGAGACGAATTTATGGGCTTCATAGCCATAAAATCCGCGTGCCCTTACTGCATCCCGTGAGTATGAATCTGAGTATCTCTGTACGCGGCAGAATATGACGAATTGCTTTGTGTTTATCAAGTTTTGATTAAAATACGCCTATATTTGTCACGAGTTTTTTAAATGTTGTGGCAATTTTTTTACAATTTTGTTCTGCAAAGTTTAACAAGGAATTATCAAGAAGGACGAAATATAAAATTTTTGGTTAATGTTTGTGTAAAATTTAGTTGAAGGTTAGGCTAGCAAGTACATGTTAAACTTTTCCATTTCATCTTGGGTGAGAAGTGTGAATAACTTTGTAAAAAAATAACTGAAAGACACTAAAAGGCGCTACTAAAATTGATTGTTCTTGCTAAAATTAACCAAGAAAAAAAAATTGTTTTGAAACCATTCTTCCGCCACTGACCAGTAAACAACCTTGCAGTTGAGTGAAAATTTACCGTGAGGCTATTTTAGGATCAATAATGCGCTTTGCGGACAGAATTCGTGAGCATTATATCTGTTTTTTGGAAGAATGATTTTCTAAAACGAGAAGCTTTAATTTTAACACAAACGGTCAAAATTTTTCTTAAAATTTGCATTTATTGCAGTTAGTCTTAGCTTGCACCTTTCCTGTTTGGATAACAATGCAATTAATGTTAATTGTGTTTGAGAAAGTCGACGCGTGCTTTTAGTTCGAAGCGTCTGCGTTTCATAAGTTAAGAAGACAATGGTTGCAGGTGCAATGAAAACAAAATTTGCATGTTAAGGTAAAGTGAGACGATTGCTTAAACCTTTTAAAAGTCCAAGAAATTATTCGTTTTTCAGAGTGTATGTTTATAATTATTGGCATTTTCGTAGTTGCACGACCAGTCATTGCACGCATCGGCCGATCAACAATTCCAAAATAAAAACAACATACTGACCCTGATTTCAAGCTTCAACAGGTTATAAAAACCGATAACATAACAATAAGAATATTTGCTTGTTCAATTTCAAGATCTTGATTTGGTTGGTTCATAATCGTGATTTGTAGCAGCCCTATTTCAAGTTTCGGAGCTTTCGCAGAAGGGGGACCAAATCCGTGGAGGGGACAAAATACGCTAGCGGATTTGGTCGGGGGGACTGAATCCGCGGGGGACCAAATCCGCTGTGACACCGGATTTGAAAATGACTCTAAAAGGTATGCTGTTTTGCTGTGTCTATAAGCTGCTCTAATTATTTTGAATTTAGGTTGATACTGATTTGTATTAGTTGTTACATGCACTGAGTCTTGATAACTTAGCCTTAGGTAAGTTTTGCGTCAAACAAAAGTGTGTGGTCCTTTTTTGTCCTGAACGCCAGAAGGAGGTAGTGAATTGGCCTCTAACTTACTGGATTTTATCATAAACTACTTTCATACTTTAAATAACGTGTAACTCGCTGGTTTACTGTTTCTATATTTTGGTACCGATAGATCACACATTTGTTCAAGCAAAACATAGTAACTAGTTCCAGGCCACCCCAAAAACAGAATCTAGTTGGGGCACTGAGAACTAAGCAACAATTTCGCGCGTGACAACCAAGTATTAAAGCAAACAGATATTTACTTTGATATTTGTCACACAAAACAACAAACAGAAGCTGTAACATCGATTGCATCTTTAAGAAAAGAATAGGGAATTTTTTTTTCAACAAAGCTGTGCATTGCACACTCTAGACACTCTGTCTATCGGAATCTGTTCAGCAGATACTTGCTGAGTTGTAAAATGCCGATGGTGCTGAAGCCAGAGGAAATGCACAGATCAAAACTTTTAGAACCATTACGGTAAGTTGTTTTTTGTTCACAAAGAGAACTTTACTGTTCATATTAGTTGTAATGCCTCTCAGTATCAGTAGCTTTGGAAGTTAAGAGAGGTCGCTGGAGAGGTCGAGGAGACACAACACTGCGGCTGCGCTCAAGATGGTTTTTTTTTTGGGATTTTTTATGGCGGTAATTCAATTTTTGTAAACATCAAGCTGCTCGCCGAGAAAAAACGATTTGAAGTGACTTAAGCCTCCAGAGACAAAGTAATGCAAGTTTACACTGCACTCTTTAAAGTTTGCTGCAGGGACTTTCGTACCAACAATTTTTTTCTCTGTGACTCTAATTAGAAAGATTTTAAATGAAGCTCAAAGCCTCACTTGGAAGCCATTGAACACAAAGCGTTTAATTATAAAGGAATGACAGTTTTATGCAGCTCTTTTGCTGTCCAGCTTGATCAGTATTGGCTCCATTCTTCTTTGTGTTTCGTCAAAAACAAAATTCCGATGCTGTTGGTATATAGAAAAAAGGTAGCAATTTTGTGATCCTGTATAAGTATTTAAAAAACAAGTATTTACATGCTCAAGGTATAAAAAGAATGTTTTCTTTCGAAATTTGCTTAGCTTGGCACTATTATTTTCATGTTTTTTTAAGAGTTCAAAATATAAAATAAGCCATTGTTTAAAGTACATGCCAGTAATAATAATAACAATAATAATAATAATAATAATAATAATGATAATAATAATGATCTTTATTCCCAAGGATAAAATTAATAAAATCAATACTTATGTTATACTTTGTTGAAAATAAACCAATAAATATCTTTTATCTACATATGTACCAGTGGGATAGTGCACAGATTTGTTAGAGTGCTCAATAGAAAAACTAGAGCAAAATATATGAAGTGACAAATTAACACAAGATTTGGCATGGCATATTTATTACTATTTAGTTTTGTACTACACAACTGGTGCGGCACTTCAAATAAAATTGCCAAATGCAAAGAAGTTACAACTATTACAGGAAGAAAGAGCAGAAGTATAAACAAAAGAAGAGATGTTTTAACCGTCAAAATTTACGTTTGTCTATCAATGTTTCATTCTATTACAATGTGTATCACGTTTCATTCTATTTTAAAGGTTATAATGATTTATTTGCGGTTTTGTAGTTATAAAGGTGTCAGTAGGGTTTAGAGAGTTCATGTATGTGGACCCCTCACCTTCTGTGTTTATTATGTTGAACTATATTTAGGCTGTTGATTCCTCAACTAATTAAAATTTAAAAAAAGTGTTAAAAATCAGTTGTGCTGTTAAAAAATAACCTAAAAAACCTGACTTCCAAAAAGGTTATATAATATAAAGGTATAGCTAATGAACAATTAGACTTCCATCTGGTGGAGTTTTCCATAAGTCAGTAGTCAACAAGTTGTGAAATGACAAATTGACTTTTAGATTTTTAGAAAACAACAATTTGTTTTCTATTTTTTTCTAATTTTTAGTAAAAACCAACTAGTTTAGTAACATTGAATTTAAACCAATAAAAAGCAGTGTTTAAAAAATCCACCATTGTCTTTTATTTAAAAGCACTGGCAGTTTCACTACACACTGCCTATCGCTTAATAGGAAGTGAGTAGGTTAGCCAATCAGATTGCAGCATTTGTGATCACAGTATGCTAGTTGGGTTCTACTAACTTCTAATAAGTTTTTAGTGAACTTTTGAACTTCTTAAATTAGATTCTATATTCTATAACCTTGATGGCAATCTTTTCCATATATAAAGGAGATATCATTTTTTGTGAGTGAGCAGGGAGGATGGGGGGAAGGGATGGGGGTAGAGGGATGGGGGCTCAGATTTACAGTTTGGTTTAAGGAAATTTTTCTGTTTCCCCCTTTTTGGTTTATTAAAAAAAGTAATTGTCCCTTCTCTTCTTAATACTGAAATTGTATGCCTTTGACTTTTTGAAAAAATGTGACCCCTTTTGAGGTTCAGGAAAAAATGTGACACCCCCATTCAATCACCAGCCCCCAATGCTCATAAAAATGATACCTCCCTTAGGTGCTTTTACAGGGAAAGTGGGATCACCTAGGGTTTTCTTAGTTCTGATACTTGATGGTTGAAGTAGTTAAGCTCGAAAACAGGCTCTCTGTTCGATTCAAAGGGAAAATATATCAAGCAGTTAGTGTAGTACTTGATATATTTTCCCCTTTCCTCAAACAGAGAGCCTGTTTGCAAGCTAAAGTATAGTTTAACCAAGCTACCTAACTTATTTTCAATGCTGGTTTCTGTTAGAGTTCTGTAACTGTGCTGGAGTGCGACCATCATGGGGTGTGGAGCTAGTTCAAGTGCAAAAGTGGACAAACTGTCAAACACTGAAAGTAAAAGCCCTGGTTATTCAGGTTTGTATAGTTGATAAAGTTTTGTTAAAGAAATGAAGATTGTTTTTAGTACTAAATAAATATATATACAAAATATGACTTTTTGGTAGCTAATTTGCTGTGCTTTGAAAAACAGCAGGGCTGAATATAATATATGGGTGTAAAACTTATAAACATAACCTTTTTTTGAGTTAAAATAACCACTGAATTTAGTACTTATTTCTCATGTTCCTGTAGTAAGTACTGAATGAAGGTGAGAAGGACTTCAACTTACAGTGGATGGGATGTTCTATATTACATAGAATTACTGTTGTGGGTTAAGTCCCCAGCAGATACTGGTACTCATTTTAATATTAAAATATATAAAAATTAATTTGGCTGAGTTAATTGGTTGGAGCAAGTAATTGACCTGACTGAACTGACTCTGGGTAGCAATTAAGTACTCTAAGTATGTGTAATATTTCATAAGTCAAGAGACTGGGTCAGTGGTTTAACATCCCAGGCTGTGGACTGTTGACGAAAACAGGCTGGGCAAATGTTCAATCCTCTATAAGGCTGAAAAAACGAAACATGCTCAACTCTTTATCCGAGGGCCTCAAGTTTGAGCCCTGGTCAGGTTACTCTCAGTGTTGTGTCCTTGTGTGAGACACTTTATCTGACTTGTTCCAGTCAACTGAGCTGCATGAATGAGTACCAGTTCTGCTGGGGGCTAACCTGCAATAGATTAGTGTCCTGTCTAGGGGGAGTCAAAGACTCCCATCAGCTTAGCTCTACAGAAACTGGAGATAAGCCCTGACCTTATATAGGCCACTTAGGCTCGAGAAAGGATTTAGCTAAATCTGTCAGTCCAACTGATGGTCAAATCGTTTTTTAAGATACATGCTTAGAGATTGCATTCCTGATCATATTCTCATCCCTGGGCTGACATATAATTTCCATTCTGATCATACTATAATTCTCAAAGAATGTTGACCCATTTTTTCTGTCAACCTGAGTTTATTTAAGTTCTCATCATTAATAATGCTGTCTAATTTAATTACTATAATGGTATAGTGTAAAGTTAACTGGCTAATTGATTGTGTTGCACAGCTAAAGAAGACTGCACTGCACATGCTAAGGAAAAGGGAACCATTGAAAGAGGCAAAGATGAGATGATTGCATCACTTGAGAGTTTCCAGAAGGTTTCATCTGATCGATTTACTGGTAGTAAAAGACCTGAACCTTCAAAAGAAACGAAATCAGAAGATTCGGTGACGAAGCCACTTGGAAAACCAACAGAACCCTCGCTACCAGTTGGAAACGGTTTGTCACACATAAATGTAGTGAATTCTTGGAAATGAGAAAACGCTAGTTATATTGTCAATAAGTTTTTTTCTTAATAGTAGAAAAATCACCAAAAATAAAGAATCACAATTAAGGGTCAAGAGGCTATTCTGAATAGTTAAATGCTGTATTCTGGTTTGGATTTTTTAAACCTCGCAAAACTAAGATCCCTTTGTTGTTGTTTTTGTTCCAAACTTAGACATTTTGACAAAAAGTTGCGTTTTTTTAATTGTCAAACCTTGGTGACCGCAATGAGATAACTATAAAATTATATCTCAAAGATAAGAAGAAATGCAGTTATTGGTCTTCATGGAGCTTACTTTTGCATGTTTTCTAATGTTTTTTCTTTTACTCCCTAAAATTAACTGTGATAAAAATACAGTGAAACCTGGACTTTTAAGTATCATTTTTATACGTTGTGTAATAACGTACAGCAATTTATATCAATTCTACATAACACAAGTAGGTAAAATCAAAGATGACGCATCGATTCTCTGTGACTCTGAGTTTCGCGCGTATATCTAGGCACTCATCAGACAGATCATCTGTACTTAATTTTTGTAATTTGTTACTACTTAATTACTTCAAAAGCTGTTTAGGTTGATCACTGAATCACACTTCATAAACAAAACGCATTGTGTTCTTTGATAGTTATATTAAATTATATTAGGCTTAAAAAAATTTCAAAAAGTATTCCTGAAGTAGTGTTTGTCGCTCGTTTGTCGCTTCCCTCTAATATCTGTGTTTGTAACATTTCGTCGATAGCAATTGAACCAGTTTAAAATATCGTTGTATCGAGGTCAAATTAACGTTTGGGAGAAAAGATTTTCATCGTAAAATGGAGGATATCGTTGCATCAAATATCGATAGATCGAGGTCTTTTTTCATACACTTTACTGTATTTCTGTCGGGAGAAAGAAACGTTATTGTAATATCGAGGATATCGTTAGATCAAGTATCGTGAAACCCAGGTTCCGCTGTTACGAAACTGTTACATAACAATCCATCCTTTGTAAAAATTGTTAAACACAGGACTTGAAATGATACGGCCATATTTTGCTAGATGTTCAGTCAGAAATGGTCCTTGCCCAGTATTTGTCAATTTATCATCCCTGAAATGATTTCAACCAATCACAGGCCAGATCACTGTCGTGATTTTTCACGAAATCATGTCAGTGTCGTGATTTCAGACGAAATCGCTGACAGTTTTGTTTTACCTTACTTCAAACTCAAAGTCAGCTGCAAATGTAAAATATTTTTCAGCGTGTATCGCTTCATACAAAATTAGAAGGGAAGAAAACGTAACAATTCACGCATTCACTGCAAAATTTCCGCCAAAACTTATCTTTTGAAGCTGTGCGCTTTCTCAAACGCGAGAAAACGGTGCGTGTGTGTAAGCTTCAGCAAAGTTCGCGTCAGCTGGCAAACTTTTATTTATTTGTTATGGAAGACATTGAAGTAGATGAAGAAGAACTGCCCTCATTCGATATTTAACTGCCGAACGATAATTTCACAAAAAACACTGAAAAGAGTTTAAAAAGTGACGAAAGCTGAATTAGATAATTAAAAATATTGAAAAACAAAAAAGTAAGAATACGGAAAGAAGTACAAAGACAGCATTCAATACATGGAAGAGTTGAAAACAATAGCGTATGGAACTTGTTTTTTTTAACAGTATATTTTAGCCAACGTATTTTAAGAATGAAATTCTCATTTGTATTTGCATTGAAATAAATGCCAATAAATGTTTCTTATCAATGTTTCTGTGCTCTTGAAAATCGGCGATGTAGTTTGTCGTACGCTCGTGATCCTGCGTGCACGGAACGCATGAATGAATTAGTCTCTCAAGTGAAGTTAAAGGACTTTCATTTTCAAAAAAAAGGTGTTTGTGGTTAGGGATGATAAACATGTAATTGTGCAGGTTTTTGCACGATTCTTATATGTAATCGTGCAGGTTTTTGCGCGATTCGGGAAAATATCAGGGCGAGTTTGGTCGATTTTGGTCAATTTTGCGTCAGAAGGGCATCAAATTTTTTGTCGGGTTATATATCTGTTCAGATCGTAGCTCACCTTTCACTAATCAATTTTCGTTGCAAGTTGCATCGGGCCCAAAGCTCAATTCCAGCCAAGTTGAACTAACTATTTTCCACTTCATATGATTGCCATTCGCTTCCCATTGGCTAATGCGCAAAGTACTTAGGACAAATTATCGGTCACTGCCTCACACTAGCTGAGATTGTCTGATCAGACGTTTTGGGATCTAAATTGGCAGATCTTCCTCCACGACAAAAAGTCGTGTCCGATCTTTGTTTGCAAATAATGCCACACACAGCCGATTATTCATCGCAGACGCCCCTTGAAAATTATGGCGGCCTTGATAACCAGGGATAACTGTTTTCGTTGATTGTGCACTTAGTATTTAATATCAAAGGATCTCTAGAAAAATTTTGAAGTTTTTGCTAATTAAACCCTATCCTAGGGAAGAAACACTAGAAGCAGTTAATGTAGCATTTTGATTGAGTATAAAGATGTAGCTTTATAGAATGGTTGGTGGTTTTCACACAGTTAGCCCACTCTACCGTCACGATACTTGAACGAAGTGATTGGCTTAGAAAGCGTTTCATATCCCCCCAGAAGCAGTGTAAATGTAAGTAGCGATGGTTACCCAGAATATAAAAGATTTTATCACATTTTGGAGCAATAGTTTACACAATTATAAAGTTTCCATATATTTACTCCAATTCAGTTGGCGTTCAAGTATCGTGACGGGGAGTGTGGGCTACTTGTGGCTTTTAGTCCAGCAAGCAACTGTGCAAAAATATTTTTTGAAGCATGAAACTACTGTTTTGAAATGAATGAAACAAAATTTTGTTAAAGAATTATCTTGTTTGAGTAATTTAAAACCGATAATATTTGTTTCCGAAGTATTGAGCACATAATCAAGAATGCTGAACAACTCTTCTCCGCTCTACAAGGTGGCGTATTGAAGCTGTTCAAAGAGTCACTAGAAGATAGATCGACACGCAACAAAAGGGATTCCTCCAATCAGAAAACAAGATCAAGCTCGAGATCTTTGAACTCTGATGCCAGTTATGCAGATTTTCCTGAACAAGAGCTGCATGAAAATAAAACTGATGCCCTAAAATGCGGTGAACTTTTAGTATCACCCATGTTGGATAGTAAATGTTCAGCATCTTCTTCTGAACTTGAACCAGCTTTAGAAAACAGCGAGGACTTGGCTAAACCAGATAGCGTTCCGTCCCTGAACAATGCTGCTGTTGATGCTAAAGTTGACAAGGGAACACCTACAATTTGTGATCATGAGCATGCAGTTGCGGCCTTAGAGTTCCAAGAAAATGCTAAACAAAGAAGCAGTTTTATAGATAACAGTCACGAAAGTCACAACTCTGAGGAACATCTTGGAGGAACCTCTCCAACAAGGACACTAGGTAGACCTTCGAATCAAGATCAAAGCCAAGAAAGAGATGAAATTGATACGGTGTCCATAGACAACTGCACTACTTCCAACATCATTGAACTTGAACCGGCTTTAGAAAACAGCGAGGACTTGATTAAACTAGATAGCGTTTCGTCTCTAAACGATGCTCCTGTTGGTGGTAAAGTTGACAAGGGAACGCCTACAAATTTTGATAAAAATGTTGTGGCCTTGGAGTACCAGGAAAATGCTAAACAAAGAAGCAGTTTTTTAAATAACAGTCACGAAAGTCACAACTCTGAGGAATATCTTGGAGGAACCTCTCCAACCAGGACTTTAGATAGACCTTCGAATCAAGATCAAATCCATGAAAGAGATGAAGTTGATTCAGATTCCAGCTGTACTACCTCCAACATTACTGTTGTACAGTCAGAGGAATTTGCTCATAAACTAAGTGTGGAAACTATTCAGAAAGCTATGGTGGAAGCATCAGAGGAAATACAAATTCCGGGAAAACATACAAAATCATTTTGTGAATTGGAATCTGAAGGCAAAGAAATTTCATACTGCAGCTCTAATGAAAACGCATCCTCTGAGGCTGAGGACACTGGTATGCAAGAAAAGGAGAGAGTGGATTTGGTTTACGACTTGCAGCAAGGCAGCATCTGTTCTACAACATATTTCAAAATCACCCAAGACCAGCAACAAAGCGTTTTAGATAAACAAAGTGATATTTTCGAAGCAAACGAGAGTCGACTGAAACAAGCAGCTGGATCAGAAAGTTTAGAGAAAGTTGAACAGAATGGCTTGGAACACGCACCACAGAATAATTGTAAACCAACAACGTTGGAAAATGCTGTAGAAGTTATTTTAAGGGACGATTGTATAACTAAGAAAGATAGCGAAAACCAAAGTGACGGAAACAACAGAGAAACAAATAAATCGTTTCAGGATGTCACCGTGAAGTACAAAGAATCTTGTAAAGATCTTAACAACAACCAGATAACCTTGCACAATGTTGATGTGAGATTCAACAATAAATCAAGCGAGCGTGATATACTTTTTGGAGAAAGTTCCTTTAGCTCAGACAAGGAAAACCAATCTCCAAATGAATTAAAGGCTGCGCTTGATTTTCAAGAAGACACTGAAACAGATGGAACGTTGGTTAAATATGAGCATAAAGAAGCCAATCCAAGACAAGATGTTGATTTACAAAGACACGACAGCGAGGCTGTAGAGACCCACATGAGTATTACATCCTCCGATAACATACCAAAAAAGAAACGTGATAAGGAGGGCTTTGCTGGAATAGAGGAGACAAACCAAGGTACTGAGTGTACTGTTTTTACAAGTACTAAGCATGATCTATGTGAAGATGTCAAAACCTCCCCAAATAACTCCGTGTTATATCAAAACTCAGGTGAACAAGACAAATCTCTGCATAACATTGGCATTTCAGAGAAACCATCCATGAGTGTTCATGGCGACACGTCTGAAAAAGACACAACCATTAGAGAGAAATGTGTTGCTTCACCAAGCGAAACGCCTACCCAGGAATTCTCTGATCTTCCAACTTTTGATCCAGAAAGTAACGAAGGTTAGTCAACCTTCTATCTTCGCTCGACTTTTATCATTAAAGTGCTTCTGGGTGGATTATTCTGGAAAACCACCAAACCTCATCAGTGTAAATAGGGGGATGATAAGCAAACTTTTTAAATTAAGTAACGATCTGAGTAAGAACTAGGGAGGTCAACGGCTTTGGAATGCAGAAAGGTTCAATTTGCGATGTTATTAAACTTTTGATATGATTGGCTAAACTTTAAAAATTCACAATATCTTCATAAGTAAGCTGATGTATTTCTTTCCAGTTCATTCCTTTCTAGTTGAAACATATGTGTTTTCAAATTTAAAAAAATTCTACGTGGGGAACATTGAAAATCAAAAAGGTTTTCTTCGCTATTGTTTTGGAGTTCTATGTTTCGTTATTATTATAGCACAAAAGAAAAATTACTTTAAAATAGAGTTTCACTGCTTTTTACTTAAAAAGTATGTTGTATACTGGTCGATGAATTCTCTGTATGAAAATTTAAACATTCTGGTGTGGGGAATGTGAAATGCTGCAGAACAATGGAAGGTTCCCTAGTCCTTACACAGACCTTTACTTAATTTCTTTGCAGTGACAATGGAAAACGGGTTGATTGAGGTTGAGTGCGGAGAAAGTGAAATTTGATCTTTCATAAAGATTTCTGGGAGATGAATCATGAAGTTCTATACTCATACAGGGGCATAGCCAGGGGCGGTCCTAGGGTGCCCAAGACTCCCTTTTTATGAGCCTTTCTTAACCAAGCAACCTTCAACAGGTTGCGAGATCGACATGACAATCTGGTGAGCACTCACACTTTGACGCAGTATGACACCCCCCCCCCCCTTCCTTGTAAGCTTTTTTTAACGAAACAATCTACAACAGGTGGCAAGGTCGACATGACAATCTTGTGACCCCCCTCCACCCCTTTGAAAATTCCAGGCTACATTCCTGCTCATAGAAATATTATGTACATAAATTATGAGAACATAAAACTCATCATCGGACTATCGTAGGCTACGTTTACACGGTACTGAGTGGTTGAATTTTTAACCGGTCGAAAATTTCATTTACACGGAGCAAGCTGAACCGTTAAAATGTTTGACCGGCTAGCCGTGCAAATTTTTGTCCTGCAAAATTGAGGTCAATATTTTGCCCCGTCCCGTTAAAGAGCTGATTGGTACCGTGTAAACACTTCAACCGTGTATATTAGGTTAGAGGTTTGGGGATTGATCTGCGCATGCTTACGAGGTAAATGGCTAACTGTGGGCTCTAAATAAGGTCTCGAATAGCTGGTCTCGTGTAAACAAAACATATTTTCGGGTAAAATAAGAGACGGTAACGAGTAAACAGTATGCATTATGCAACTTTAAAAAGTTTAACCGGTACCGGGTGTTAATGCAGCTTTTGGGGTGAGAAACAATAGAAGAAAACATTTTCTAAGTGGGCATTGGCTACTCATTGCAGTGGGCCAACTGTGCGACACCTTCACTTCTTTCCCATTGTCTAGTTGTTATTTATTGTTGATTTTGATGGCTTTCTCTGGTATTGGTTGAATGAATATTGACAGAAGGCCATCATCAAAAACACTGAGCTCAGTTTGTCTCGATAACATCGCGTTTAAACGCGAGTGGCAGGTGTAAATGGTGCTGGGCCCGGTTGCACAAAGCCTGGATAAGCTATCCGCTGGATAAAAGCTATTTTTTGTCACTGATTAACCAAAGATTTCTTGACTCTTTGTTGATTTCTTTATCCCTTGTTGTTAAGTGAGTGGAAGACTCCTAAAGTTATGGTTAAAATGGTGTCAAACAACTTTCATTACATTTTTACTGCTAAGAGTAGAAAACACTTATCCGACGGATAGCTTATCCAGGTATCGTACGACCGGGCCCAGAAGCATATCTTGAATAGCAGTTATTTTTTCTTATGAGTAGACAACTAGACCGTCTCAAAACTTTGGGTATATTGAATCTGTATTTAAATTTATTCAAATCTATTTTCATGCGAAGTATTTGAAACACGAACTTTATTCAGTGTTATCGAACCTAGATCCCGATTGCAAATTTAGCTTACTGTTATTATCAAGAGGCCATTAATTATTCTATATATTTACAGAGGTCCCATTGAATCCAACCGTTCAGCACAACGAAGCAGATGCTGTGGAATCGGATATAACATCGGAACAGGTTAGATTTAGCTGTAGGACAAAGAAATGGTTGGGCCTACCTCCCCCCCTTTTTTTGCTCAGCCGGCCTTACTCTGCAATCAGTTTGAATTATGTTGTACAGTACATCTTACATATAAAGGTTACTTTTTCTTTCATTGTGAACTGATTGTAAACGTCCAGTTAAGAATTACAATATTAGATTATTAGAAGAGGAATTGCTTTCTCTCCGGCATATGTTTCTGGTTTTGGTTCTCTGTAGTGGATTTGAACAATTTGTTTGAAGTAACGGGGGAAGGTGGGGGGGGGGCCTCGATGAACTTAAAACACTCTTACACCTTAAGCACTGTTTGTTGCCGTCATAATTGATTGAAATAAAGAGAATAAAACTATGTTGTTCCTTTTGCAAAAATTGTAGTAATTAAAAAATCCCCAGTGCAAGGATATGTTATACAGGGCTCGAAATTAGCCTTTTTTCAAGAAGGCAGTTGGCCATTAGCGGCAAAAATTTGGTAGCCTAAGCACAAGTTTTAGTAGTCATAGATACAAGTAATTTATACTACATCTCCATCTGTAGCTGTGTGCGCAGGAATGATTGCATTTGTTTCTAGATTTGTTTGCCCAAGAAAGTTGAGAAGCTTCATTTGTTTATCGCATTGTTTAGCATTTTATCAGAAACAATATCTCTTGGTTGATCAGTCGCAAAGGTTCCACACAATCCTACTGTAGCCAGCTGGCTACCAGTTCTAAAAACCTCTCAACCAGCATCTGCGTCAGTAGCTGTGTGCGCAAGAATTTGTTTCTAGATTTGTTTGCCCAAGAAAATAGAGAAGCTTCATTCGTTTATCACATTGTTTTAATTATCATTTTATCAGAAACAATATCTCTTAGTTGATCAGTCACAGTAGCCTACAGTAGCCAGCTGGCTACAAGTTATAAAATCCTAGCACCCAGCATTCATATTTTAGTAGCATTAGCCACCTATAGGTGGCCACCTTGAGTCCTGCTATACACACGAATCACCTGTTGTGGCAACATTATTTTAAAAACAATAATTTTACGTTAACAATAGCTAACCTGGATGGGTTGCACTAAAGATCTCCCGTTTTAAAAACTTTGCTTCACTTTTAGGAAGTCACAGTCACTCGGAATTTAAAGGCTGAAGTTTGTCTCCAGACCACTCTGCGCTTTGCTTGTCTTCATCTTCCATCAGCGCACATCCTTCAACTTGCTTCACCAGGTATCACTGCTGTCCACATCTGTCGTGCTGTTCGTGGGCTCAATTTGGGAAAACTAGTGAGGGGGCTAGTTAACCTGACCGAGCTCGATCTTTCTGGGAATGAGATGGGACCACAAGCGTTTAGGGTTGTGACTTTGGCGATGAGAAGAAACTCCACCCTCAAGAGTTTAAATCTTGCAAACAACGGTGGCGACACCGATAGCTCGGTAAGCTAATGTTATATAGAACACCCCTTTTTTAGACAATATCTTAAAAGAAACATTCAAAAGAAGACGTTAAGTACCACTTATTAACCGAGAGTGAGGTTATTATAGGGAAGTCTGAAACTGAGACTTGCAATCGCTTGGTCAATACCTCAAGTACGAGGTTGAGAGTTTTTGTAATAACTATCTATATCTATTATATGGCCTTTAAGCTCTTAAAAACAAAAAAAAACAGGAAATGATTTTTAACATCCGCTTGTGCATAAAGTTCATTCACTGAACTTAAATGAACCTGGCGAAGTAGGCGAAACCAAAAGAAATTTTTTCTTTAACAATGAAGATGTAGCTAACTTAGAACTCCGGCAGAGTGAAGAGCATTACAATAACAAAAGGTTGAAAAAAATTAGCATCCATTACACATGGAGACCCACATTTACATGAAAAAGTTATTTGTAAAGTGTAAGGTTTTAATATACGCTTCAAAGTGCCTATGAAATGAAAATTTTTATTAGCTCAATGGATGGACCTTGCCAAATGAGGAATAGCGATGAAAAAATTGTGTAAAATCTTTTATGGTTATCGAGATATTAACGCTTAATGTTCTCAACTGACGACGTCACTTTGTTTTGGATAAATTTAAGCCAAACTTAGGCTGGTGATGTTTCTCAAGGTGGATAGATCTTGATCCAAGTTTGGCTGAAATTAAACCAAACTGCAC
>JAOBRD020263686.1:0-23539 GCA_027575215.2 Hydrozoanthus sils
TTTGAAAATAAACTGAGCAACTTATTTATCAATTTATTACGTATCTACTGTATTAATTATGTAAAATATTTATCTAGATGTTAATTATCTACTATATTAATTATGCAAGATATTTAATATCTAGATATTTAGCAACTTTCTTGGTTATCTGGTAATATCTCTCTTTTTCTAATTTTCCAAACAGTCTAGATACATTTGTACATATATCCTACCCGCTTCGATTAGCTCTGCTATCTGCGGGTGAGATTCTGTAAATTGTATTTGTTGATGATATTGAAATAAAAAGTTGAAATCTCTCACGATTACTTTTATTGTAAAATGTTTGAATAAGGGTTTACTACCTAAAAAATTCTCCAATGGCTAAGAAAAGAAAGCACAGTGGCCAATCAAGAGGCATGGACTGGTTCTACTGAAAGAAAAATTCCCTAACCTACTGTATTCGTACTTGCAGAATTAGCAGCTAAACCACCTGTGGCTGTTAATGTTGTGGGTCAGAGTATTAGAAAACCTATACTCTAGATGAGAATATCTAATTAACCACAGCTTTTTTTTATAACTTTAAGCTTTTACAGCAAATGTGGGACTGACAAGTCAAGAGTAGATCAAACAAAGAGCATCCAGCCCCCCCTCCCCCCAATAATTTTATTGTTATTTGCAGTTTCCATGTTAGAATAATTAGATTTTACTTTCCACAGTGACTGCAATTCTATGCTATGCTCGAAGCCTCCCCCCCCCCTTACCAATATCAATTTTGTTCCGACAGGCCTGGCATCAGAATATAGAGCAATTAAATCTTTCTGGCCAATATGGAAGTTAGAAAACCATCTAAGAAACACAAAGGGCTTGCCCTTACCATAAAATATATAGTGCAGACTCTCTCATATCTGCTCTTGGCGAGTTACAGCAATCAAACAGAAACTTTAGCAGCTCCTGCCAATGGTTATAGCCATCTTCATCTGAAAGAAACATAATTTTTGAGTGCCTCATAATCTATTAAAAGCAGAAGCAGCATACTTTATGAGCATATGACTTAAAAACAGGTTTACAGTTTTCAAAAAGGATGCAATAAAAAATATTGATTTGCCAATGCTGAGAAACATATGATGAAAATATGCTAAGATTTGGCTTGTAGAATTTTGAACTTTTCTCCCTAAAAGCTTCCCTCTAAGCGACCTCATACATGGGAAATGTGCAAACAGTGTGACATATCAGGTCATGTGCATAATACAAAATATCAACTAAAAGACAACATAATTACTAGGATTTTCAATAGAAAATGTAGAAGTTATAAATGTCTTACTGTAAAATCAACCTTTTTCTTCACTTTATGACATTACTGTATATTGGATGGACTGAGACAAGATGCATGAGAGTGGATACGTCATAATTTTGTTGTTGGTACATTTACCCACTTGTAACTGTTTCTTGAATTGCACTTTAGATGGCGAACTGGTTCTGAGTTATTGAGCATTCTGTCTTAATTAGTTGGCATTTACTGTTAATTTTACTTTATATGTTGTTATTATTATCATTATTATCATCATTATCATACTTATTGTTGGGGAGCACTGTCTTATGTACAACTTATTATTAAGGCATTCTCTTTTCTGAAATCATCCATGGCTCCCTCTTCTGAAATAGGTCAAACAATAGGCCTTCCAGTCTTTTTTCAATTCAACAAACACCACCATGATAATGCTATAATATATTCATAGAGGCTGCTTACCCAAGAGACACCTTGATAACTCTGCAACTGCATCGCCAACTTTCCGTCTTACATTTGGAACCTGTTCTGTTTCTAGGGTTCTCAAGAGGTCAACTTTCATTGAATGCTGCAAAGCTGGATCCAATTTTTCATAAAAGTCCACTGAATTAGAATATATTCTGCGCAACAATACTGCAGACATCTGCCGGACCTATACAAGAGCAGAATTAAAAAAGAAGCCTGTCATTAACAAATAGAGTAAGTAAATGGTCCTTCAATTACATTCACTGACAGAAACATTCGGTTATTGAATACTAGTTAAAAAGCATTTTAAGTACAACTACAGTATTTTTGCCAAGAACACAACAACTTTGAGCTTTTTTTTCGCAGACATGACTTTGTTTTGGCAAATAATCAATTTCCTTCATCAGTGCAATGCTAAGTATTAAAATGAAGTAACCATAACAAATTGTGTTAGTTTATGAATAGAAGCATGAAGCTTTCATTTATCAAGTCTGTGCTATAGTTTTAAAAATAAGAAGTGAAGCAATGCTTTTGAATTTAGAACTTACAAAGGACTCACTGTCCAGTGGTCAATATTTGGACAGCAAAAATGGTAAGGTTATCAACTATGGTGAAGGATCCTAGCTTCTCAATCTTAAAAAATAACTTTAGGCATGTGTTCATTATTTTGTACATCTGACTTTCAAGGTTGAAAATTTTACAGTACTTTATTCCAGAGGAGAAGTGCATTAACAGAAAATTTGAGCTCTTAAATGAAAATGGCTTCCAGTACGTTATTAATTAAAAATACATTTTCTAATTTTTAATGTGTCTCATGGGACATAGATTAATAAAAAGCTTATTCATACAAATCCAGTTTCGTGGAACTCCAAACAAGCAAGCTCAGGGAGTTTTGGGACTTAGTGCAAATTTATGTCTACAGTGCCAACCCTGACATAAAATTGTTCTTAAGTGGCAAAAAAAACAATTTCAAGTTACTCTTTATGAATACCTCCAATACAACTGCAGTTGCAACAGTTTGAATCAAGAACTGAAGTTTTGTTTGAACTGGGACAGACTCATAGTGTGCCTGCAAAAACAAACAAACAAATACATTATGATACTAAATACTAAATGTATATAAATATTAGTTTTATTAATTTAATTATAATAATAAATGTGTCATAATAATAAAACACATATTTGAGCTTTTTGTTAAAAATAACAAATGAAATCATAAACAATAACAAAAATATTAACAACAACTAGGATGATAATTTTTAAAAAGCATGCTAATAATATTGATCAATAATTACTACAACTATGATAATAAAAAAAATAAAAATATTGAGTCAACATCATTAGCAGGATATGAATATTCCTTACAGCTGTATCATATAATTCTACATCTTGGGGCTAGTTGTTCATAAGCCAGTTAACTTTAAACCAGGATTAACTCTTAACAAAACCTATTGGTTGTCAGGGTAATTAACCCTGGATTAAGGCTAATTGTCTTTTGAATAACTGCGTCCAGATGAGTAAGGTATAATGATAATGGTGTTTGTTGAAAGCATTGTTCAATACATAAATATATACTATAACCCAGTTACTGTACATTGTACATGAATTGTATCAATTATTTCAAAATGATTGCACCCTCTGGCATAAAAATCATTATATCTTTCATGGACAATCTTCCTTGCAATTTTGTAGGAGGTTCATTTTGGAGATCAGTATATCACAGATCCTTTGTATAACAGGTAACCCCTACATGCGTCAACCCTCTCAGTCACAAATATGCCAATTGGCATATTGCTAAACCCACCCAATTAGAACCCATACTTTTCCTATAACTAGTTTAGGAGAATTTTGCTTAATTTCACCTTTGTTAGTTTTCTATGTTTGATATCAGTTTCCATTTTTTCATTACAGAAAGGCATATTTTGTATTCATGAGTTATGTAAGGAAAAGTTAGATCTTCATGATCTGGTTGGAGCTGAAAGGGTTAAGCCTTGAAAACGGCATACACTTGTAAGTGTATAAACTTATCTACAAGAAATCACTGTCAGCTGCTGAAAATTATGCATGCAATATTTGATACTGCTCGTTTTTTCTTCAAAACACTGTAAATGCTTTAACAAGCCCCCCTCTCTAATAAGCCCCCATCTAGAGCTTCAAGTTTTGAATAATCATCCCCCCTCCAATCATAAAGGGAAGAAGCTACATAAAACTTTTGGTGAATTGTGTCAAAGTATATTATTTTTGTTAACAGTTGTATCTGTTTAAGTTTACTAGTTGCTATTAAATCTGTTCAGTATCTGGACTTCATGGTCTGCTTGTCTTTGGCTATTGGCAATCTTTAAATAAGCCCCCCCCCCTTTCTCTATAATAAGCCCACACTCCCCCTCTCTATAATAAGCCCCCCCCCCAAATGAAAACGTACCTTCCCTAAAATAATTCTGACTCTGAGAGGTAAACTTGAAAACTTGTCTTTCTTCACTATACTGAGGTACTAGCCAACATTCTCTACTCTAGTCATGTATGTGACTGTTGAAAAGTTCTCAAATGCTTTCTATGTATGTGTATCTTAGTTGCTCGGATGATAGAAAGCGCTCTCGTGGCTTCATAAACAGATTTTCTTTAGAACTTGGCTTAAATCCTTCATCAATCAAGAATAGAACATAGTTTTCACGAAGTGTCGAAATTGACACCAATAAATCTTTAAACGACTGCTATATGATAGCCGTTAGTTTATTCTGTTATCTGTTTCAATCAACTGCAATCAATGATAAATTTTCTCAAAAGTGTTATCAATTTCTGCAATAAATCTGCTTAAAATATTTGCTCCTAAATAAATCTTCTACTACTAGACTGACTACATATAGCAACTGATAATCAGTTGACTGTGTGTGTTACCAGACATCACTTCCATTTTTAGAAATACTTTAGATCGGGTGTAATTGAAACTCTTGATAAAAGACACGTCGAGAGTTCCCGTGTTTAAATAAGGCAAAGTGCGTTACTTCATGATCTTGCATCTATTCAAAAAAACACATAACAATAACGCAGCTTATAGTAACTTCTATTATTGAATTGTGGTTTTTATTTTTTACATCGGTTATACTTCATTTGAAGGATGGATGTCTCCGCTGTCCTTGTTGTCGGTAGATTGATAGTGAAAACTGCTGACAAAATGTTTGTAAATGAGGCTTTTCAAATCAGTCATATCTAAACCCCTTTAAGACATGAGTTGATGGAGTATAAATTGAAGTAATGTAGCCAGGCGTCTTAATCAAGTTACAGTAATTAAAACAAAGACTGCAACCTTCCTTGTGATCAGAGATGATGAAGTGTTCGTCTCTGCCATGAAGGCCATCAAAGCCTTCCCCCGCTGTGCATCCCTTCCTAGGCCGGCTACATGAAATTTTGGCGACATGTTGAATTAGCGATTTTCGGAAAAATCCGGTTTTAGCGGCACTTTTATTAGCGCTTTTTCGTAAATTTCGGAACATAAGTCATTTAGTTTTCGCGACTTACAAGCTTACAAGCTTGAAACTTGTCGTGCGGTTTATATTGCGCTTGAATTTTGCGTCTGTCAAGCTTTTCGTACACAGTTCCTTATAAACGTGGAATTTACGTAGTCCAAGTTTGATACGAACGAACGAAGAATCTATTTCACTGACTTGTGAAGCTGAAATTACTGGAATATTTACGTACACGTATATTCAGATACACGTTATGATCGACCGTAAAACAGCGTGACCATGTGAAACGGGCCGGACGGTGGAATTTCATATTGTACTCACTCAAATTTAGCGACGATTTGAATATAGCGACACTTAACTTAACTTTGGTACGTTTTAAATTTAGCCAAAAAAATCGCTAAATTTTTATATTGCCTAAGTTTCATATAGTACACTCTTTTTTCTATTGGAATACTGTTTCTTGGACCGAGGCTGGATAATTCTTATTTTTTGGTCGATTTTAGGCTGAAAATACTTTTACGAATATTCTTAGTCTCGGGAATTTTGCCGGATCACATTGAATTTCTGTTTTTAATATGACTGAGTGTTACTCTCTAGCCATATGAGCCGGAAACGAGAAGCTACTCAAATCTTTACTATGCTCAAATATTATAGTAATGTGATTTATTTATCAAACATGCAAAATGATATTCTTAACAAAATCTGAGGCTAAGCGACATTATTCTTAAAATTTAGCCAGTTTAGCCATTTTCAGCCTCAATATTCTTATAAAGTATATTCTTGTAAAAAAGAGTGCAGGATACACCTTGCAAGAGCGTGATGTACTGGAGTTCATGTTTAAGTTATATTGCAATTGTAATTTATCAGAACCATTTTTTTTCTACGGCAGTATGACATCTGAGCATTCCTATAATCTTTCTGATGTTGTATCCAGCTTTTTCTGCCAACAGATTTACTCTGCTTTGTCTGCAAGAAGTAGGGCAAAAGGCAAGCGGCCGATCCAGTTGCGTGTGTGAATTCTTGCTTCCCATCAAAACCTGCTAATCGATTTTAATAATCTGATTGGACGATGGGCAAGCAAGTGGCGCCAAATTTGAATCGGTTCTGCATGTTCAGTCGTCAAGATATTGCGTAGCTAGCATTTGTTCATAGACTGATACATTTGTCAAAACCACGCTGAAATTACCCATATTTTTCCACTTTGTTAAACACATAGAAGAGCTCTCAATACAGAGCAAAAAGATGTGAGTAATCAACTCATTTTTATGTACAAGCCTGACCGTTACGAAGTGTGAAAAAATCGTTTAACTCCAATACATCGTGTGGAGACAATAACTTAACTTGAAGAACATTTATCAGGCTCAGAATTAGTTACGAAGCTCAGATAATCTTCACAAACAGAACAACAGCAAAGTAAAGTTTACATTAGTAATTTTAACTCAAGAAAGGTCAAGAAGTAAAAACATTTTCTTCAGTTTCAAAAAGAGCAAGGTGTAAATATATGTTTGCACGTTACCGTTCTTTAGATCGTCGTTTAATCAAATCCCAGCAACTTCAGAAAATTGTAACAAAATTAATATTGGATCATTTTCCACTATCTTGTTCAGTAATCGACTTGAACTCTGTGATTTACCTGCTGGGTTCGCCTCGAGCCGTTAAATTATCAAATTTCTTGTTCATACTTGTTTTCTTATGAACAATCAAGTTATATACCTGCTAGAGTGCTTTTAGTATAATTAAACAAGTTTCATTTTATCTTTCATAGTAGATTGCATTTGATTAACACTTTGAAGCAAAACTTTGATGTAGTAGATTTTGCGTTTGTGGAGCTGCTGAAACAACGATGAATCAATTTGCTTCTTATTGCTATTGTTCATTTTCTCTCTTACAGTAATTTGCAAAGAAACGAATAACCGCGATATAGTAATTCCGCCGGTATGCGTTGGATCAATGAATGATTGAATTGGCCTAACGAAGTTGAAAAGTAAATGTAAAAGAATAGCCAATACAACGCAGAGTTTAAATTTTTCTCATACAATATTTCGGCTAGCCATACTAGCCTTCTTCAGGTATGGTACGAAGTTACATTGGGTTTTACTTAATATTGTATGTATAAAAGCGGAAATGTAAAAATAAAATAGATCTAGTGTTACAACGGAAATTGAAAATTAACTGACTGTAAAACTACAGTGAAAGGAAATGACAGTTTGAATAACATGAAAAGACTTAATAAAATTAAGAAAAATATAAAAGACCTCATAAAAGATTAGTAGGTTTCGTCACGTTTATTAAGACCGTTAGGTTCTTAAGTATTAGCTTTGGCTATTAATAATGCTTCTCTAGCTTTGCGAATAGAATCTCGAGAAGAGTAGAGTTGTTGAATGGGAATTAGAAGCATCTCAAAGGCATAGTGATTGGCAGTTAAAAAGTGTTCAGAGACAGTCTAGTAGTGGGTTTGGAGGTAATGTTGGTTTTGTCAATTGGTCGTCTGTGTTTGTTAAAGCGGTATTTTAGTCTATGTTTAGTTCCTCCAATGTATTGGAGGTTGCATCTAGTGCATTGGACAATGTAAATAATGTTTTTAGTTTTGCATGTCATGTGTCTGTTTATGTATCTTGTTTCTCCCGTCGTTGTAAATGTGTAAGAAGTTTAATGTACTTACAAGTGAGGCAGTTGAGGCCACATCTGTAAGAACCGTATTGTCTAGGAACAGAGTTAGGATTAACAAGAAGAAGGTAGTTGAGCTTTAACTAGCATGTCACGTAGGTTAGGTGAACGTCGAAAAGCGACTAAAGGTGGCTCTGCGAAGATTGTTTTACAACGAATAGAAGAATATAGCAGGTTAAGATGTTTCTTGATTATGGAAGAAACAGGAGGGAAAGATGGATTATATGTGAGAATTAGTGGTATGCGTTTAGATGTGGTTTTTGTTTCGGCTGAAGTGCGACACTACGGGGAAAATTAGCAGTGCGTTTAATTTGTATGGAAAGAAAGTTACGGTTATAGCCTCGTTTGAGGAGATAGGACGGCCCGGGTCGCCTGTTTGATCAAATTGAATAAGGAATTTTCATATTCTTGTCGTCGATGTACTCATTACAGTGCATTCTGATAACGTTTTCTTTAACACGTAGCTGTATCAGTCAGTTGTCAAGTCAACGTCTTGTAATTGTTGATAGAATTTAGTGTCGTTGAGTTGTCTGTTTATAAGACATTCTTCCGTCTATGTACCAAGATTTGTCCATAACAACAGTGCCAGATCCTTTCTTAGCAGGTTTGATAACAATGTCTAGTCGTTTTGTAAGATTATGTAGAGCCAGGCGTTCGTTAGCAGAGAGGTTGTCAGATACATGTTTTGCTTGGATATTGGATATGTCAAGTTTTAATGGCGTCCAGAAAGGTGTTCAGCGATTGTTCTCTGACAGTAGGTGGTGTCCATGTACTTGGCTCCCGAAATCTGTGTCGGTGGTCCTCTTAAGAATTGTTCATGTTGTTATCGTAAAATAATTCAGTAAGTCGCATTCGTCTAGAAAATTCAAGGTCATCCGCTGAGATTTCAGTCCAGTTAATGTTTTAAGGTGTGGGACAAAAAGTAAGACCGCGAGAGAGTATAGAAATGTCTTCACAAATTAAAGGTGTTTGAGACCAGTTAACAACAGAGTTAGTGTCTGGAACGAAAGAAAAAGGTTTATTCATATTTTTCTTAATTGTACTAAGTCTTTTCATGTTATTCAAACTGTCATTTTCTTTCACTGTAATTTTACAGTCAGTTTATTTTCAATTTCCGTTGTAACGCTAGATCCGCATTTACATATTTTAAGTAAAAACCATTGTAACTTCATACCATACCTGAAGAAGGCTAGCATGGCTAGCCGAAATATTGTATGAGAAAAATTTAAACTCTGCGTTGTATTGGCTATTCTTTTACATTTACTTCTCTCTTACAGCATATTTTTATCCTTCAAAGAAAATTTTTTCGAACGCCACAAAAGAAACTGACTTAAGTAATAGTCAATCAATAAATGAAAGTTGACCCCTTTGAGTACTTAGTGACCTTGGGAGTGGATTGTGCAAATAACTGCAATCTGAATCTGATGTTTTCGTCAACTGCTGGAATGTGTCTAGGTTTAAAAGCATCATGCTCCGGGTTTTACTCGTGACTTGCTCAACGCGAGGCACGATCGCGACACACGATTTCGAAAACGTTCTCCGATCTCCTAACAAAAGATTTAAAAGCTGTAAAGTCAGCGGGTCAATGCCGTTCATCAATTTATCAATATCTCCGCGTCTCTTTTCTTTTAGTGCGCAATTAGAAGACATCTTATTAAACGTCGGGACCTGTGGAGAAATATCCCCTGAAGAGCCGTTTACCGTTTTTCATTCTGAAAGAAGGAGATTTGTTACGAAGCAGTCATGAACAACGTTACAGGTGAGAGAATCCTGCAGCTGTTATTCAACATCTTTGTGTGTATACGTTACAAAGTTAAAAATTCCTTTTTATTGTTTATAAGTAATTGTAACTAATGTTTTCCTTGAAGTTGTGGTATTCGTGATGCACATTAAAGAAATTACTTTGATTCTGTTCTTTAAAGCGAAAAGTGTCAAACCTTCCATTTAGAAAATTAACAAATTCAAAGTTAAGAACAATTCTCTGAAAAAACTGAAGATAAGAAAAAGCATTTTACTATAATATCGCTTAACAAATTGGCTGTAGACATTGTTATTCGGTTTAGACTAACTTGCACGTTTTCAAATTATTAAAGAAAAGACTTCACCATGTGCCTGAATGAAGAACTTTTTCGTGAGAGTGTTCAATAACACTCAATGTTCATAATCCTAAACACTTCACTTAATATTGGATTAAGAAGTGGATTGCTATTTTAGAATATGTGTGATTTCACCACCAAGTGTTGTCCAATAGAGTGAAGGCGTCCATTCGGTTCCATGTACGGTAAAGCACGCAAAGCGCGTGTAAAAACTTATTATGTTATTAAATTCAAGCAACGGGGTAAGGTGTAGTATGATAGTATTTTCATTGTTGATCCGAATGGTACAAATTGGATTGACATTTGAAGTGCTAATCCATTTATCAACAGTAGGTTTTAATAAAACAGCAAAATACTTAAGTAAAGACGCACAACAATTTTTCCATGCCTCCTTCAGGATGATGGTTCTTTGTTAGGGTGAACATTTCCAGAATACTTAAAAAAATACAACTGGAACGCGACATTGATGGAATCTGTCGGGTATTTTATAGAGATTATGACAGTTTTTCAAATGAACTCACGGCAACTATTAAATAAGCTTTGAAAGTGAGGTGTTTTAGAAGTCTAGAAAACAACGTAGGCAAGATAAACACGATTTAGATCCATACTTAAAATGGAAGTTGCTCACTGCATATTATTAAAAGGCCAACCAGGTTCTTGTTGTGTATCAAACGCAGATATAGCTTACTTCGTTAGTTTTGATGACTAATTAGTGTTGCGTGATGACAACTGTTGTGCCAAAATAAACAAGAAATTCAATAGTTTTAGCTCTTTCAAGGAAATAGTTGCGTTCTTATTGAAAACAAAAAACTAAAATCGAATCTCTTCTTATCAGTTACAAAATAAAGCAGTGCTCAATACTAAAAAGTGCAGATTCCAAAAAGGCAATCAAGAAACAGTCGTCAAACGTGATAATTGAGCTTGCGTTGTATTTTAGGTAAAAGCACGTACTCCTATGAGTATCTCACGCAATCCTCTGAGCAGGAGGTAACCTAGTGAAATAAAATTCTCTTGTTATTGCAAACTAGTACTCAGAACCAAAAAGTTCGATCAAAAAAGAGCAAAATTCGACAAACGTGACAATTGAGCTTGTGTTATCTTTTTGTGTAACATAACTCTTATCAGTATGTCACACAATCTTCCACACGACTTAATGTCGGTAACTTCATGGAAATGAAAGCTGTCTCTTGTTATTACAAACTAGCACCGGCTCAGAACGAAAAAACTTCAATCAAGAAATAGCGACATTCGTTAAACGTGACAATTGAGCTTGTGTTATCTTTTAGTGTAACATTACTCTTATCAGTGTGTCACAAAATCCACTGAACAACTTGTTGTAACCTTATGGAAACTGAAAGATAAGAAAAACAAACGCAATAACATAATGGCATTAAAACCGTTTTGAGCAACCCTGCAGCGTTTGGATCTCAAGGTAGATAATAGAACTTAAGGAACAACCTTGAATCAGATAATCGTGAAAAGGATTTTAAGATAAAAGCGATAAACTGGAGCAGTTGAACAGCTGTTGGATGGCACACGGAGAAGCAAAGACACGAATTCTTGTTTAGTTCTTTACAGTGTGAAGGATTATTGGAACACACTTTTAACTTTTAAGTTCAGCTTGTTTCAAAAGAGCGGTTGAAGGCTTATCGTGTATTAACAATATATTACAAGAGAAGTCAAGAAGAACGTAGTTCGAGACATGTAGGAAGAAAAACACAACAGCATAATGAAGCAGGCGCTTCTCACGCTAATCTTATAGAAGTACAAGTGCTTAAGACCATAGCAATGAAAGCTGTAATCCTATAATTTTCAAATGAGATTATTTCAGGGCGAGTTCTCCCGCGGGGCGAGGAGCTCGAGACGAACCTAAAAGGCGGTATTTGCAGCTTATGAACGCGGCCTGTTAGGTGTCAAGGTTATGACTTAGGATCAAAAAGTGTCCACGAAAGAAATAACTAAGGTTTCCCTTAAAAACTATACTTTTAACTATTGGTTTTTATTGGCTTATACATAGTAGCTTTTGCGGATCCTCTGGTGTCAAAAAAAACTAATAGCAGTTTTACATTTATTACACTTCGGCAATCTTGTTTATAAAAGCATCACTCCTTGGTTCTAGGTTATATAATGCATTTTGGGACCTATCTAGTTATAACTTAAATCTATTTTAAGTTAACAAGATTGATTTTAGGATTTCCTATGTTTTATTTGTTTGTCAAGCCACAAACGAATATTTGAGTCTGTCCAGGAGATGGATTTATCAATTACATTGTAAAAATAATCAGGTTTGCAATACAAACGGAGGATATCCAAACTTTTGGACTGGCTGTTTAAACTATAAAGTGGTAATTCTATCAGTATCTATTCATTTTATCAGTAATCAGGCTCTCGAATAATTATAAAATTGAAGTTTTTTTACCATATTTCAACCATATCTTTTTGTTTTTGTTTGGTAAGAATTTGATTATGTACAGAAGCGAAAGAGAGTAAGTAATTACAGTTTTATCAGTCTTCACCCTTGACCTGTCCCTAACATCTTCCTTCGCATCCCTTCAGCTCGGCCAACCCATCTCGTGTCTCTCTCTTTTTGTTTTGTCAAGTCTCCAAGTGAGGGCCATCTTTTGGTCTTCCTCATTTCCTTTTCTTAGACACACCTGGTGTAACGCCATCTTCTTAAATTGATGGTATTTTTTTCAATTCCCGAACGGACGCGGCGGAATAGGGATGCGTGTTGTACCGCAAATTTTCGATTATGATGGGGTTTTTGAAAGGAACAATTTCGTTTGATTCCTAAAGTTGTTAATTGCAATGTTATATAACAAATATATATATATATATAAATATCAAAAGTATTGAATAGCTTTAACACTTTCGCGTTTTAAACTCAACAGTGGGTGCCATTTGATGTGCAAATTCTAACTCTAAGAGCAAAACAGTCTTTTTTTTAATGATTTGTCCAGATTTGCATGGCAACACTTTTTTGGTGCACACAGTTTTGTTTTCATGTCATTTTTAGTCAACATTCTCTAACCACATTCCCATCAAGATAGACAGCGGTGAAGCTCATCGGAAGTGGGACGGCAACGAGTTCTGCTGATGTGAAACTGTCGTGTTACTCACAGAATGAGAAAAAATACCACGTTGCTTGAATCAATGAAACTTTTAAGTTGCAAAAGCATTGCGTAAATCATACAAAGCAAACCTTTTTTCTATTTTTGAGCTATTTAGCCACCATCTTGGATCATGACGTCGTCATCACCGGTGGGTTCCGTGGTTTAAAAGTAGCCCGGCACAGCAAGCCAACGGAATGGTGGCAACACATTCGAGTCCAGTCTCAACTCTTTCGTTTGCAGTTAGGTTACGTATCCCGCATTGTGGCATAGTCCAAGATGTCAGCTCATAGCTTACAAACACTTGTTGTCCTGGACCCTGTTATTCAAAGGCTGATTAGCACTTTCTTAACCTACATTCTTGTTTCCAATCTATGAGAAACTGATTTATAAGCTGTAATTTTAGAGTTGACAAATTTTTTCCGTGGAAAATCTAAACAGTACTTTGTAAGAACTGTAGAGAAGAAATTGCTGCTTGAATTTTGGCTTAACTCAGAGTTAAAGTTAACCAGCCTTTGAACAACCCAGCCCTGTTCTCCTCCTGTGATAAGAATATTTAAATACCGCGTTGCTGTTTACATATTTGGAGTAAGCTCTAATCATTTTGATCTACTTTGCATCACAGCTTGCTGCTCAATGAACAAGACTGTAGTGCCAGTACCTTCGATGGTTTGTATGACTGCGCAGCCACACCTAACATCGAAGATCATCCTAACTCTACTCTACGCGATAATCTTCCCCGTTTCGTTGCTAGGCAACTCGCTGGTACTGTTTGTAGTGTACCGGCGTCGAAACCTGCGTAATGTATTAAACCTGCTCATAGTTAATATGGCAATAGCAGATCTGCTCGTCACGCTATTCATAATGCCCTACTCGACTTTTTACATCTATATGAAGCATCGCTGGTTTGGTGGAGTGTTTGGTGAGATCCTATGCAAGACTGTCCACTTTACTCTAACTACGTCTATAGCTGCAAGTGTGTTTACTATGACTGTGATGACAGTTGATCGGTTTGTTGCAATCGTGTTTGTGTGGAGGCAAGGATTGACACTGGGAACGTCCAAGATTGTGTTGGCAGTCATCTGGGTGTTGTCCACCGCTTGTATGGCCATTAATTTGTACGTTTATCGCGTTGGGTGGACCCGAGGTTCTTATTGGTGCTTTCCTGATTGGAGACCAGCTTTTGACAATGAGACGAGCCCTAAAATTTTCAATATCATCGTATTTGTTGCACTCTATCTAGTGCCGTTAGTATTAATGGCCATTCTCTACACTGTTATTTGCTACAAATTGTGGAAGAAGTCTTATGTGGAAAACTCCACAACCGGGGGATGTCATCAAGTTGGTAGCCCAAAGAAGAACGTTATTAAGATGTTGATCACGGTGCTGATCAGCTTTGCCTTGTGCTGGTTGCCTTTGCACGTCAGTCATTATTACATCAACTACGACCGGATAACTTATTTGTGTTGGCCCCCCTGGTTAAAGCTGGGAACTTTCTGGCTCGGCCATTCCAACTCAGCCATCAACCCGTGCATATATGTTTACTTTAACAAAACTTTTCGTCGTGCTTTTATGGACGCACTGCATATTAAGAGGTGTTGTGGACAGCCGAATCGCGCGAACAGTAGTTATGGTTATAATGCTTCTCACTATGCATCAGTTAAACAAAACCCAGAAAGTAGCATGGTAGATCCTTATTTTCACAAGGAGATGATGCGTGGCCGAGATGGTTTCCGTAGGTTACGCGCACGGTCGCTGCGCAAAAATGACGCAACGCCGAACGAAACTGAGAGAACTTTTTTACAAGAAGCAAATAGTGAAGTCATTATGATAGAAAAACTTTCTGTTTTGTAGAATTTTTTAATTAAACTTATACGAAGATATACTTAGGTACATTAATTGCCAGTGGAAACGCTCATCAGTGTAAGTTTAAATTTTTCAGTTATATACGGAGAATATTGGAGAAATGCACACTATAAACATGATCTTGCAGGTGTGATAAGATAACCAATGAATAAAGAATCAAGTTGTTTATGAGATAAATAGTAAAAAAGCTGTCATATTGAGTTGTTATGATAATATATAATGATAATGATAATAATAATAATAATAATAATAATAATAATAAAAAGAAGAGTTATGATAATTATAGGCTTTTAAAATACCTTTATCTTAAAAAAATTCTGTTACATTTAACAGTATAAAAGCTTCTTTAAACTAGCTAGAAAGATTATTTAAATAAAAACATTTTAAACTTGGTTTTAAAATTGGCTTAACTAGGATTGTTTTGATTAGGGGAAGCTCATTCCTATAGTTTTGGCACAGCAATGGAAAATCTGCCGTCCGTATTGCTTTGTATTTCTCTTGATACGGTCCTTGGGACCTCAAGTTGTAGGCGAGCTTGTGGTCTAAGGCCAGGGCGCTTTACAGTAATTCCGCAGATTAAGTGAAATAAACAGCAAGGTGATGTCTCAGCTACAAGTTTTGATGTGCTTTGGGAGACACTCGTGTCCCGGCTTCTTGGTGTTCACGGCTAACCGGGGTCAAAGAAGTAGTGTCCCAGTCTCTACTCTAACTTTATCTTTCTCTCTTTTTAAATCGAAGTAACCCCTGGGATATCTATCTGCTACTTCTCGGAAGATAATGAAACGATTTAACACACAAACGGAAAAGAGATGGAATCGCCAGAAATAAACAGTTGTTTACTTGGTAGCTCCTGACAAAGCTTTAAGCTCTTTTGCAATTATCTTTATACTTTGAATACAAACAACGCTTTCAGTTCGTAAATATTTTGTACACTATGGACAGTCGAGGCCGTTGGAGCTGCGGGGGGTGTAGTACCGAGTTACCCCGCTTTCCAACTTTTGGGTGAGGGGTTTTAGCTGCCCCTAAGAGAAGTTATAAAAACCAAAGGAGAGTGTTGCACTCTGGACATCATAGTGCTGCATAGGTTCCCAAAGTGGCTGTGTGAGGTAATCTGTAAGTTGCGTAAGAGCTGGAATACGAGAATTGTAGCTGACACCTTGCAGGGGCGAGAAGTTTCTGAGCCGATTAGTCTCATAGTGTTTTTGGTAAAACTAAATAAAGAAATTATCTCGATTTGGTCACATATTTTGTTACTGTTTTTGCCGTGTGCGAATCGAGCTTCATGCCAAGTACACTTTGTCGCTTGTTAAGCAATTTTTATTACACGAAGTTTCGGCGATACTCTAAACGGATTAAGTAATATTTCAAAAACCGCCTAATTAAAATGCACCTAAATTGATTGTTTCGCTAAATTTAATTTGTCGCTAAGTAAAAGTGAGTATAATGCGAAACCGTTTCACGAGATCATACTTTTTTAAGGTCGATTATAACGTGTATCGGATTTCTAGTGTATACATTTCAGTCATTTTAGTTTCATAATTGAATGTACTCTTCGTTCGTATTAAAGTAATTCGCCAAAAAGTTTCAGCTTGTAAAATCGCGAGAATCAAGTGACTTATTTTCCAAAATTTTTGAAATTGGCTAAATTAAAGTGTCGCTAAATACGGATTATTCAAAATCGCTAAACTGACATGTCGCCAAAATTTGATAGAACAAGGTACGTTGAAGTTCATTGGAACTTTTTAATCACCCTTCTTGCACGATTGTAAGTAGTAAAAACACCATGCCCTGTGCTTTTATCTTTTAACTAAGAGCAGCTTGGCTTCTTTTAACGGTTTTGCACTTTAAAATGATGAAAACAGGGCCAAAAACAATAATTTATGCTATTGCACAGTTGTAAAGTGAACAGGTCAAGTATTGGTCAAGTCCGAATGCGAGGCTATTTGACTGCTTGTAGTCCCTTGTTTTAGTAAATGTGCGTACTGAACAAGAAGTTAAGCCAAAAGTCCTTTGGATAACGTCCTATTATGAGCGCGCCTTTATTTATTGCATACGTTCAGCGGAACACGAGGGGACTTAATGCCGATTCCGCTAGCTATCCAGGGATATATGTGTACAAGGGTAGTTTTTAAAACGAGAGGTACTTTTTAGCCGGGGTGGACAATTTTATGCCTTGGTATTTTTTAGGGTTTCTTGGGGACTTTTCCGACGGCGGGTATTCCTCCCCTCCCCCCTCCCACTTGCAAAAATGGGGAACTTTCGTGTGTGCAGCGGGACGGGAAGCATGCCCAGACGTCGCCCAGACGCGCTGCGGAAGCAGAAGAAAAACAAAACCCAAGAAAATGGCTCGGAATCTGACTTGCCCAAGCAATAGAGTTTGCATCAGATTGTATTTTTCAGGTTCGAGAAAATAATCTAAGTGTGACTTTCGTTCTTTCTTATTGCGAGAAATCCATTCAAAGCATGCTAATGCTTGCAATCAAGTTAGCATGCAACGCATGAGGAGAATTCGTCCCGACTCCTCTAGCAAACGCAGTGGCTTTCATGTATAGAATTCCCGTTTATTTGTTTGTTTCCATGTTCAGATTCTAGCTGCTTTACTTTGTTCCTCTTCGTAATAAAACAAAAAGCTTACATTTTAAAAAAAGCATGCCGCAAAAACTCAACAGTTTGGTTGTTTTTCTTTGTTTAATTTTTTATAGACCTCATTCTTTGTCGGCGGTGCAGTGGCCGAGCGGTTAGCGTGTTCGTAATCCTAGGGTTGCTAGTTCGAGCCCCGGTCAGACCACCGTGTTGTGTCCTTGAACAAGAAACTTTACCTGACTTTGTTCCAGTCGACTCAGCTGTGTAAATGAGTACCAGTTCTGCTGGGAGCTAATCTGCGATAGATTAGTGTCTTGTCCAGGGGGAGTCAAAGATTCTCATCCGCTTAACACTACAGAAACCGAAGATAAGCGCCGGCCTAATGGGCCAGTAGGCTCGAGAAAGGATTTAGCTAGACCTCATTCTTTAGTGATCATCTCGAGGCGAATCGAGGCACCTGCCTCAGGAAAAATTTTGAAAAAAAAAGTTTTTTTAGACGAAAAATCGGGGGATGAAGCGGAATATTGGAATATGAGTATTCGCATATTTTTGGCCTCGGAATACGAATGTTCGCATATTTTTGGCCTCGGAATACGAATATTTGACTATTTTGACCTCGGAATTTAAATATTAGGCTAGCCAGACCAGGAAATATGAATATTTCAGAACATTTACCTCTGGACTATGAATGTTTGGAAGATATTCTGAAAGGAATACGAATATTCTGGTTTGAAATATTTCCCCCGATAAAAAGCATCGCGCCAGTCTACTCAAAGCAATGGGAAATAAAAGATAAAAAACTAAATACGCAGCCGATTCTAACGACAAAGCCGTCTCGTTACCATGAAGTTTATTGACATTTTAATCTGTGAGGTTCTGTGTCAACGGCCGAGGATATATGTCAAAGCGAAGACTTCTGTGTTCAAGTTTTAGAAATTAATAAACCAATGCATTTTGTGTTAGTTTGAAAATTTCATGTCTCGTATGTTTCTTTGTGAGTTTTTCTTTCCAGAATTTTTTCATCCAAACGACTTGCTCGGGTAAAAAGCTGTTTTGTACATTTGGAATATAGACGCACTGATTTCATAAATTTGGTGCATTTTATGCAATTCAAAGGATAAAAATTCAAAATATTTTTAGGGGGAGCAAGTTCCCAAGAACCCCGTAGAGTTTGCTTGCGCCTTGGCGCTCACACGGTAATAGTTATTAATATTTTGTCCTGGCTTCGGATCGGTATGGCGGGAGCTTGCAGTCAACCAACGACATGAACTCCCATGAACAATTCGGTCTTTGGTGCTTAATCAAAAGAAAATTATGCAATTTTTAATATAAAAACCCAAAACAACTAACAAGCTATGACTTCTTGATAACATCGAATCAATCAAATGTTTTTGATATTACTCAAATGTGTAAAATGTTATTTTACCTTGTTCACGAACTAAACACGAACTTGTATCGCGTGATGAATCTCTGAACAAAACATAAAAAGTATTTTCGAACAAAAATACCAAATATCAAATCCAATATTTTGTTTTGGAATAGGTTGATTTTTCTACAATTGATTCAAGTCGGCAAAGACGCAAAGATGGAGTTGTTTTAATAAACTGGCTCCAGTAGACGTCGCATTCGGTCTAAATTGAGCTGTTAAAAGTTTCGTATGACATAGTTGAAAACTTGCCAGAACTCATAACAAAAGACCATATATAGGAGAAGTTAAATCTAAACATGTCATTAAAGGGTTATCAAAGACTTTCTACAAAATGAAACGTTAGGTTGCAAGACTAAACAAATGTTCAGTCCTTATATTAAGTGCTCAGAGTAACGTACCTCAGCGCCAATAGTTCGGTGAAGGGAAAAGTTCTTCTTAATAGGAAGTAGAAAAAAATAGAAAGTTTGCTTTAAGGAGACCTATGCTTCTTGGCTAATATTTATTTTTCAAGTCATCGAGACATCTGTGCTCTTGAAATGTTAGTCAGGGTTAGAGTGCTTAATTAATCCGAGTGGCTTATCAACTATTATGGCGAGGCTAACTTTCTCTGTACTATTCTAACTGTTTCTTTCACTAAAATGCGAGCCTGGATTGTTCTTTCATCTTTTTCTGCTAAAGTATATTTTCAACGGAGGTTTTGCCTAAACAAAAAGAGAACTACAAGTTGAAAGTATGGCTCTTAAAATGAAATCCTTATAACGCCATTCAAGCTCATCTGAGAGAAAGAGTAATTGCACATCTCTTTGTGGCTTGCCGCTAACCAAATTATTGATTTCAAAAACCGAATTTTTTCAATAACTTAGTTGTTCGTTCGCTAAAATAAGCAGTTCTGTTATAAAAAGAAGACAATAAGTTCCGAAATAAACTTACTGTTTTTTGATAGTCCACATGCGAAAATATTTAAGACTCTTTTCTTTAACAAACTCAAGTGCTATTCTGGAACTCTCCATTTTTCTTTTGAAAAAGAAGTAGAGGTATCATAGTGTTAATTTTGCAGGTTAGCTGTACGAACTGATGTTGTGGCGTGCACAAAAGGAAAAAACCCTACCTTGACGACATTTAACGACGTGCTCTTGCTGAACTGAAAGGATTTATCTCTTTTCCAATTTTGCGATTCGTAGACGCAACGTTACTGTTCGCTTTAAGCAGAACAAGAAAGTATCTAAGATTTCTCACGCCTACGAAGATTGGTTTTAAAACATTTCAGTTTAATCTGCGTAAATATTATTTCTTTATGAGGCCCAATTTTTCTCTTTCAACTGATTGGTAGAAAGAAACGACCTAAAGTGACTAGGTATTAAAATTGTCTCATTCGACGGCCCATAGCTTTAACAATTATCTTGTTTATATTTTGCGCCTTCAAGAAACAAAGGTTTTTTTGAGTTTATGATTGATATGAAATGACAGGCAAATGATGTACTTTAAAGCGGGACTTTTTCTACCGAGCTCCAGCTGCTTCTTATGTAAATGTTAAACATCTAAGATAGGTTACTAACCCGTTACTAAGGCGTCGGAGCCTGCAAAGAGTGCAAGGCCTTCTATGTATTGCTAAAGAGGAAACATTTAAAGTGACGTGTACGTGCGTGATAGCTAATTTAAGCAGCCCCGGCATTTCGCAAACCCTTTGAAACTTGGTGAATAGAAAATGTAATTAGATGAGCAAACGTTCTCGGTTTCGCTACTTGATCAAAGATGAGCAGATAAGCCGTAGGTGTGTATGTATAACTAATTAAGAGGAACTAACCATAGACTTTAGCTGCTTCCTATTTAGTTCGTTTGAAGATCAAGAATTACCCTTCTTCAAAAGTCAAGATTTCATACTCTTCTAGTAAGGAGCGAAGTTATTTGGCCATTTTTCCGGCCATACCTTACAAGCTGTGTAAAAGAGGAGCTCAGTTTTTTCAATACTGAAAAAACAATCAACGTGCGAGATAAAACACTAACTGACTTGTTTCCGCGGCTTTTCAATTTTGATACTGAACTGACTCTTAGTAACGCTATCAAAGTGTCTCCTACTTTGTTTTCTATTCAAAGAGGCAAAGAGAATCGACATTAATTTGTTATCGTTTTTCCTTTACAGTTTTTGTTTTGTTTGTATTTGCCGAGGTAAAGGAATAACGATTGTTAATAAAGTAAAAAGTTGTTGTGAACTGTGAAAAGCAAAACTTTTTCTTAAAGTCTCCATGGATAGGAATAGTTATGACATAAACTCAATTCAGCCGCCATGACAAGACCTTTGGCTTAGCAAAAAGTGTACTAAGTCTATTCACTGGCAAACTCGCTTCTATTTTTCCTGCATGTCGGTGCACTCTTCAGCTTATTTTTGATTAAGAAACATTGGACATCAAGTGCATTTCCTTCAGTATCATATGCGAAAATTAATTTCATTTAATTTCTAAAACCGGAAAAAGTACAATTATTTCCGTACTTAGTTAAAAGTCGATGTACACTTTGTTTTTAATCCACTTCTAAATTCTTCTTCCTTGCTTGTAAATCAAAGAGTGCCTACGTCTCTTCTTTGAGACAAGTTTGACTTTTTCAAGTTAATTTCCGCTTTGAGGGCTGAAATTTTGCAACAAGATAAGTGAAGTCTGGAAACAGATTAGGGGCATATTTCATTTTTTTCTGCTAAAAATTGCTTTATTTTAACAGCCACCAGATAGCGATTTTCACTTTTACTATCTTAATTCTATTGGCTCAGTAGCATCATGGCTATTTTGGTTTTAATTTAAGGCAACCTCAAAGATCCAAAATGATTAATGATAATATAAATAATAATAAGACCGACTGTAGAATAAAGACGATCCACTGTTTGTTTCTATAAAACCTAAAATCTCTGCTCCTTGCAGTGCGTTCATATAGAAACAATTTTCAGACACATCAATAAACATCAATAAACTTACAGTTTTTTACTGGATTTTTTTGCCTGGCCGTAGTTCAAAGTGTTTGTATATTCAGCAACAACGGACTACCCCTCACTATTTTCACTATTTGGAATATTTTATGGTCTTTCACCTTATACTTCAACCAACTAGTAACGTTAATACTGTTTTAAATGAATACACTAACAACACCAAGAAACTTCGCCTCGCTTAAACAATAAACCACAGTAAAAATGTGACGTTGAACGCTACTTTACAATAGTCACCAGCTATAAATAATAATAATATTAATATTGATAATAATAATGATAATAATAATAAAAGTAATAATAATAATAAATATATTTATATAGCGCCATTCCTACTGTTCGTAGCACTTTACAATTTAAGTTAAAATATAAACTAGTCTAAAGTTAGCATAAAAATGATAAAAAATTTGCTTTGTTAAAAAACACGTCTTACAACTTAAGTTAAGAATATAAATTAAACTAAAACTAGTAAAAGCGTTAAAAGAATGATTTGTTAAAAAGCCATGTCTTGAGCCGGCGTTTAAAAGTGTGCAGTGAATCAGAGTTCTTTATATGAGTCGGTAGAGTGTTCCAGAGAGTAGGAGCAGCAATAGAGAAAAAACAGCCGCCATAGGTCTTGAGATTAAAAGCAGACTTGCAGAGTAGGATTTGGTTTGAAAAACGGAGACATCTGGCAGGACAGTAGGGCTTTAACAGATCACAAATATAAGGTGCTTGTCCATGAATGGCTGTGAAGGTGATAATAAGAATTTTGCCGGAACTTGATTCTTTCTTGAATTGGAAGCCAGTGGAAGCCAGTTATATGTTCATATGTTCTTGACAGGTTAGTTGTTTAAGCGGCACAACCATAAGAAGAAGCCTCGTACACAGCGTCTGTTCTAGTTCTGGTGTTTCTCGCATAAACCTTCCAATTGAGTAGCAAAGATTTTTTGTGGGCAACAGCCGTTCACTTGAGAACTTTCATAAATTGTTGGATACGCAATGTTGTTCAATTATCGCCTGAAAAGGTACAAAGATTGCATAAATCTGGGGCTTACTCACTCCGGCACTCATCCTATCGCCAGTGCGAGAATAGGAACATAGCTATCCTCTTTAGCCGGGACAATATTATCTAAAATCTAGTGCCGTGATGAAGGATACTAAAGGCCCGGATAGCCTGTTTAGGACAGAAATGTCTCTATTTATACAAAGAGCTCAAAAACCATACCCTGTCCAGCGGCGCGGCACGTCCCCGTATAGTCAATATAGGCGAGTTTTTATTTATGATTCGACTGTTTCTTGATTGGTAGTTTGAGACAAAGATTCCTTTGTTTTAGGTCCCGAAGGTGTTTAGATTTGAAAACGTTTGTTTGTAAACATTACGTCAGCTGAAACCCGCCTACAAGGAAGTATCCCCTTCTAGGGGTGTTAATCGGCCTTAAGGTGGGACTTAACCTAAACTTTTGTTGGATAGTGAGGAAGTTGAAAAAGATATTTGAATCAGAAGAAATTTGAGTAAAACCGCCAAACCGTTCCTCCATGTAAGGGACTAGGATAGCTTTGGTTTCAGAACGGTTTGACGAATTTACATCAAATATTAACTTCAAAATTAATTTTTAAACTTCCCAAAAAATCACCAAATTAA
>JAOBRD020263797.1:9034-23538 GCA_027575215.2 Hydrozoanthus sils
CCGTCGTAAATGAAATGAAAGAAAATGGATGGGCATGGAGCCACAGAATACCACATAAGATGTCACCAAATGCAACACCAAAGATCGCCATTAGATGGACACCAAATGCTGGTAAACGAAAGCGAGGAAGACTAAAGGAGACTTGGAGAAGATCCGTCGTAAATGAAATGAAAGAAAATGGATGGGCATGGAGCCACAGAATACCACATAAGATGTCACCAAATGCAACAGCAAAGATTGCCATTAGATGGACACCAAATGCTGGTAAACGAAAGCGAGGAAGAGCAAAGGAGACATGGAAAAGATCCGTCGAAAGTGAAATAAAGAAAATGGATGGACATGGAGACACAGAATACCACATAAAATGCCACCAAATACAACACCAAAGATCGCCATTAGATGGACACCAAATGCTGGTAAACGAAAGCGAGGAAGATTAAAGGAGATGGGAGAAGATCCGTTGTAAATGAAATAAAAGAAAATGGATGGACATGGAGTCACAGAATACCACATAAGATGCAACCAAATGCAACACCAAAGATTGCCATTAGATGGACACCAAATACTGGTAAACGAAAGCAAGGAAGAACAAAGGAGACATGGAGAAGATTCGTCGAAAGTGGAATGAAAGAGAGTGGATGAACATGGAGTCACTCGCAAATAATATTAGAATACCTCCAAATGCAATACCAAAGATCGCCATAACATGGACATCAATTGCTGGTAAACGAAAGCGAGGAAGAATAAAGGACACGGGGAGAAGGTCAGTTGACAGTGAAATGAAAGAAATGGAGTCACAGAAAGACGCATGAGAAAGCCACCAAATGCCGCCAAAAGATCGCCATTAGATGGACACCAAATGCTTGTAAACGAGGCGAGGATGACTAAAGGAGACACGGAGAGGATCCCTTGTAAATGAAATGAAAGAAAAAAGATGATTATTGAGTCACAAAATACAATATTAGATTGCCTCAAAACGCAATACCAAAGACCGCCATTAGATGAACACCATATGCTGTAAACGAAGCGAGGAAGACCAAAAGAGACACGGAGAAGATCCGTCGAAAGTGGAACGAAAGTGGATGGACATGGAATCATATTGATTATGTCGCTTCAAACTGAAGCTAATGGCTTTCTCTGGTGTTTGTCTTATTTTGCTTCGAAACAGGAAGAGGACTAGGTAAATATAATGAAAGTAGAAGTTTTAGTTGCGAGTACAAGCATGGTCGCAAAAGAGAAGGCCAAAAAAAGAACTTCATCGGGATTCCAACTGGGACAGCTCCGATAACAGTGCAGTGCTCTAGCAACTGAGCTATATAGAGCCATATATTACTGTATGACATCTGTGCAGTGCCGTTATATTTTTAGCGTTTCTTTCGTAATTGCTTTCATTGTGTTTTACTCTGAAGATCAATTTACAACTTCATTGCTGATCAGCAGTACAAATTATCTTCATTTCTATAGCAAAAAAATACTTTCCTCCAAAGATATTAAATTTAACTTTTTCACATACTGAAGAAATTGCTCCTAGACAGTAATTTTCAAAACAGTAAGTTGTTGTTGATGCATCAACATGCTTTCTTTGAATCCTACGAACTGCAAAACTTTTTCCAATTTTTGCTGCTTTTCCACAGTGTTCATTTAGTTTTAGAAGCTTACATAAAAGAAACCAGATGCTTGTATTGTGGAATTGATGAACTTGCATGCACAAACTTGCTATACGAGGCCAAAAACAGCTGTCCAGCTGCTAACACTCAGGCTCAAACTATTTTTGCGGTCCAGTACAGGCCTTAGTTCCTTCTGGCTGTCATTAGCATGCATGTATGGCTCTAGATTTTACATTACTTGACAGATCCTACACACGAAGATTTAGTGTCGCTATTTCCTCGCCCTTCCCCCTCTCCCTCCGCAGTGCTCCCTTTTACTGGTTGTTTGAATTATACGATCATGGGAACGTCAGGCCAGTTGTTACGGTTTTCGGCTATTAGTGGATGACTTCATACTCCAAATATCATGCTCTAAACATTTAAGCAATAAAACGCTGATTGGAATTCAAAAAGAAGATACAAAAAGAAGCTTGAAACTCACCATTCTGATGGCTTGGTACATGTTTCTGAGTGCCGACCGGCCATAAGGTGTGTTGAAGTTGAATTGTGTGAGGTCAGCACCTGTAGCTGCCCTGCGATCACCTTTGGTAAGGGCGCCTGGAAATTTAGTATAAATACCAAGTTATTATCAAGTCCTGGTTCTTATACATTAGCTACAGTTGTCCCAGTCGAATTAAAGGAAAAAAGAAGATCCCCAGTTTATTTTGTAACTACTTCATTTGTTCCAGTCATCTCTGTGAAACACTTCGGTTTCTTTTCAAATTCAAAAACTTTTGAGAACCTCGACTAATTTTCAACGATTTTTTAGCCCTAGAGTTTGGTTATTTTCTTATTCAAGAACCATCCAGGATCTTTTTAGGATCATGACTAATTTTTTTAGGCCTGGAATGTTATAGTTACGTTTAAAATTCAAGGACTTTCCAGGATTTTAGATGACTTCGATAAATTTCAACAATTTTCCAGGCCTGGGACTAAAACGATTTTTCAAGTTCAAGGGTTTCCCAAAATGTCCAAGGTGAAACCTCCAGCCACTCCCATAACTTTCTGCGACCATGAAAAGCTCCTCCTCTTCCCTCTACGTTTTAGAAACAGTTACCTAATGACTGTAGTCTTCTTGCCACGGCTGCTGCAAAGCGCCTCTCTCCACCAAGATTTGTGGTTACAAGTTTGTAAATTGGTCCACTAAAAAAACGACAGACAAAAGACCAATCAAATTTCAAAATTTCAAAGCAAAATATCATCACAAATTAACCTTTAGAGGTATGGAATTTACAAATTGATACAAAACCAGATTCTTTTTCAAGCTTCCAATAACAACTGCGAGAAACACGTTTGATTGACTATCAATGAAAGTCTTCTTTTATCTACACCTCAAATACAAAATTCGTTCAATTCCCTTTTATTCATTTACTTTGGTAGAACGATACAATACAATATAAGGGAGAATTATACACAACTACAAAAGTGGCAGGCTATTCGTAACTGCCAAGAAGCCAATTACTGCGGATCATTAAACTTTTTTAAAACTATTCTGTTAGCAAACTCAAATGCAAGCAACTCTACACGTGTGAGATAATCAGAATGAGAACTAAACTGCTTAACTTACTAACACCAACCTGCTCTGATTGGACCTGTGTGATCTTCCCAGCTGTTGTACAGCCTTATCAGCACTCCATGGCAACTCGATCGTCAGGTGCACCCTGCGCCTTTGGTTGCTTGCCCTCAGGTCAGCATGTAATGAAATTCCTAAATATTGGCACAAGACATGATCTTGTTCATAAAACTGCTTTTAATCCCTAAAACACTATTTGTTTTACCTTAAGCATACGGGCAGAATAATGTTTAGCATTTATATTTTATGTGTATCTTTAGGGAAAATATGGGAAAAGCACGCTTTTTGAAGACTTTGGATGATGTTTTGGACAAAATCTCCGTCCATAGTTTGAAATTTGGAAAATCCGATCATACAAGCACTGGCTGAATGAAAAGGAAGCGTCTTGATGATATTTAAAATTTTTCTGGAGGAGTTCTAAATATTTTTTTTTTGGGGGGGGGGGAGATTGGTAGTTATAAGGTAAAATTAGAAATGGGGGTTTTTTGAAGAAGTTTAAAAATTAATTTTGAAATTAATATTTGACAGAGAATCGCCAAACGTCCTCAAGCCAAAGCTGAACTTGTGCCAGGTCAGGAGGGAAGGTTTGGTCGTTGTACTCAATATTCTTCTCATACAACAATTCATTTCAACTCCAAAATGTAACCCAGAGCTCTCACTTAATAAACAAGTGCGAGATATATCCGGGGAAGTATTTGCCCGTGGTCATTCACTGTTAGACGTTGCGCGTTCTGTGCGAAAAACGCGGGCAAGTATTTTCCCGGACGTACCGAACAAACGAGGTTTATATTAAGATTTTTATTGCATGGCTTCAGTTTCAGATCAGTAAAAGATAACAAACGATTATCTCTGCACGCTCGCCTTAGCGAAAAATCAGTTCAGTAACTCCCCAATCCTGTATGGGAAGTCATTGGACCTAATCTCGGCCAATCAGCTCGCAGGATTTGGTTGTTGGCCCTAGACACTTGACATGCCACGCTAAATCGTGTCACTGTAGCATGGGTCAACTTATCGTGTTACCTGACTATGGTGCAGGTTGGTTTCAAATGCCATGCTGTAGTCGCATTTTCTAAGTTCTGGCGAGCTTAACAAGACCGTTGTGGCGTCTGAAACGGGAAGAAGTTTACCTGTGCTAGCAGCATCTGATATTATCGCCACCAACTTTGTCCCATTCATGAAGCTGTTTCGCTGTATGTGGCAAAATATAAACGTTAAACCTCTTACAGTGGCGATACTAGATAATTAACACTTACTCTACTTTAATTGAGGTGGATAGTAGCAGAATATCTACCTAGAGTAAATATACTTTAAAGTACGAATATTGAGGTGAACGATGGTTCTACACCATTAGACATCGGTAAATATTCATTAAGCCCATTTCCACCGAAAGTCATTCTAGTTTTCCATAAAAATTCAAAATTAATTAGGTTTTAGGATTTTGCTTTAACAGCAATGCAAAGTAAAGTAAATGATAATAGATCCATTTAAAGTACCCAGAGTGCTTTACATCGAGGCGAACAATGGTTCCATACTATTAGAAACCGCTCCTTGAACTAGAGCTGTTTCGTCGTCAGTAAGCGATCTCAATTCTCTAACTGGTCTAAGTCGCATCTCGCCTCGACTCAAAGCAAAGCCTTGATATGATAACTCTATTGTTTCTACAGAAACATCAACACAATGAGCACAGTTTGCCTACAACTGTCCTTTTCCATTTTGACCAATCTTTTAGCTAGAGTAACAAAACTACGTTGCGCGTTTCTCTAGACAATAAGCAGATTCGGACACATTGTTCTGTGTTTTAATTTTTAGAGACTTAACAATACTATTTCATTGCTTTTGAAAACTTTAAGTCCTCGTAAGCGAATTTTTTTTACCAACAACTTTGATGTTCTTTTTTACAATTAACAACAAGCGATTCAGTTTGCAATTACAATGAAAAACTGACCGAAATATCTCGGTACGCGGTATTTTGCATGAGCAAATCACAGCGCGATACATTTTTTTGGCTGGGAGCCATAAGTCGAGGTAACATCTTCTACCGTTTGCAGTGGTCTGTCACACGTAGTCACCACACTACCTTAAAGATACGAAAAAAAACAACTTTTTTTTGTCGATTTGTTCTTGGTACACCTAATTTTAAGCGCCCATCGAGATAGTGTGTCCCCAGCATGCTTAAAAGCCCTTTAAGTCGAAACTTGTTCGGCCGACGACGCACTCAAATTTATCAAGCCTGCCAAAGTACAGCAGTAATCGTCTTTTGACTAACTAACGGAACCAATATCAATCGTCCAGCAGGCCAGCAAACCATTCCCAGTGCAGTTAAACACCAAAAAAAAAATTTTGAGCTGAGAAAAAAATTTTTGTTCAGTATAAAACGAGCTACCGTGCATGGAACTTGTTGGGTCAGCGAGCACTTGAACCCGAGTCAAATCATCTGACGATGTTAATCCAAAAAAGCATCTATGAGAAACGTTCTTTGTATAGAACGAACGAGGAAGCGCAGAATAAATATACGGTGATGACCCTGTATTCTATTCCATTGCAATATATAGAAATAAATAAATATTGTTTTACAATGGCTGCAATTTTTTGCCAACAGTTTTTCGAAATGGTAGTTAAGAGCAATGAGAAATTTTTGGTATATGGGTCATAACTTCTTTGCTTGTTGGCACTATAGGCAGCAGCTATAACTAGATTAAGGGGGCACTTCGTACTTCCCCTTCAGCAAACTCAGTTTGGCGCGGCGACCGAATCTGATGAAGTATACGTCCATAGTTTGAAATGTTGAAAATCCGATCTACGATCCCAGAATCGAAAAGGAAGCATCTTGAAAGCTTTCAGATCTTTGGACGAGTTTTAAGGGAGGAGAATAGGTTTTGTAATTGGCGAGTTTTAAAGAAAAATTCAGTGAATTTCGGATATATGGAGGAGTTTGAAAATTAATTCTGAAGTTAATATTCAAGTTGGTAAAAAAACTCGAGCAAAAGCTGTGCCTGGTTCAGGATGGACGGTATGTACTAAATATTCTGCCCATTCAACCAACGTAATGTAATTGGAGGCGCCCCCTCCTTAAACTGTGGTTATCAAAGTCACGAGAGCTAGTGAGCGTGCGGTTAGTTACTCAAAACAACTTATTTCCTTATTCTTGTAATTCTAAAGATCGATTTTTTTCCATTGCAATCACTGAGCCGTTAAAGTTGTTTTAAAAACTTGAAAGAACTCAGCGTGACCATTAACCAGGGCGTTTTATTCAGTACTACGGAAGAAGGCTAGTTATCTACTGAGTTAAGCTCGTATTGGCGGGAAATACCCGCTTAAGTTTGGCAGGAAGTACACGCGTTTGACCGGCAGGAAATGCTAGTAAGAAGGATACGCAAGACAAGTTTAAAAGTTAACTTAGTCTAAGATTCCATGAACATCAAAACTAGGTTTACATTTATATTTATTATATTATATTTCATGATCAACTTTGTCGCAATGCCCATGCCTTATAAAGAAAAAATCTTAACCGTCAATCATTTTCCTATTCTTTCATTCCTGCAGTCTGTAAATTAAACCGGGCGGAAATCGCTGTCGTCGTGCACAACATATAAAATATGTTACAAATATAAATACATCGGTGTGCCACAACAGTTGTATAGTCCGTTCTTTCGGAACACAGAGAAAGAAATTGGTCGGTTGCCTGTCAGCAAGGTTAGTGATACTAGTCGATTTCGGTAAAGATTCCCACAATCAATTATGATAAACTTGCGTAAAAAGTTACTGCATACTTGATGAACTTTCGCGCCTCCTGTAGATACCACCAGCTTTAACTGAGCTATTCAAATTATGTTTTTCTTTTCCTTTTTTATTCGACAAGTTGGACCCCATTAATTCGCTATACTAAAATAAGTCATTAAATTGTAAATTATTCGAAGTAATTTCTGTTCCCATATGCCGGATTTTACTCCGATAATTCAAACTTTAGTCACCGCATGAATGAAAAAAAAAACCAGACGCTTGCCAGTTCGTTGATGAAAACGTTTTAATCATTTACACAGATGACGAACTGCTCTGGTGAAAACAGAGCAAATAAAGCCAATGGGTATATATTCTTGACCCTTATAATCCGAACCCTAAATAATTCGAAGTATAGTTTGCATTTCCCTTAAGACTTCGAATTCAGTCGGGGTCCAACTGTACTTTGCCTTACTAGATCTTTCTATCATTATTTTTTGTTTGACTTTGTCTGCGTTTTCTAATTTTTTTTATTTTGATAACGATGCTCAGTTCCGTAAACAGGATATACAAGCGTTGCGTTTACAATATAGTCAAAAACTATCGCCTGTTCTTGCCTTTGTATGTGTATTGTGATTGAATTCTACACTCAATCGCCTTGTTTTCGTTCATGCTTGGAGACTAAAACATTGGTAGTTTCAGATAAGTAAAAAATTATGAAAGAGTCGACCTCTGGCTCCTTTGATCACCTGTGATCGAGCACCTATGAATGAGAGTTAATATTGGCCCTGAAAGTATCAATTTCCGATCAGTCAGCAACTTTCACAACCCATTTTATTTCAAAGGCTACTATGAACTAAGCGAAAAAAAAAATTAAAACCAGAAAAGACACCCACTGGCTTGTTTTTTTTATTCTAAGCACCATCGTAGAGTTGTATCACAAAAATCAAGTAGGTCAGGTGACTTCTTCTTTATCCTATACCTCATCATCCCACGGTGAAGATTCGATATACTAACGTCGACTACACCGGTAAGGAAATAACCAAACTGAAGCTGGGAAAAAAGAAAATTTTTTTTTATAGAACCTAACTTTATGAAATTATCTGCGATAATTCAAAAACACTGTGCACATTTTGTCATGCATATATGTAATTATTTTCTAACCGTCGTAGTTTTGAGGGAAGCGTTCCTTATGTGAGAGCGTATCCTGAAGTATATGCAGGATACGCAAGACAAGTTTAAGTTAGATTAATCTAAGATTCCATGAACATCAAAACTAGGTATATATCTATATTTATTATATTATATTTCATGATCAACTTTGTTGCAATGCCCATGTCTTATAAAGGAAAAATCTTAACCGTCAATCATTTTCCTATTCTTTTAAAACATGCCTGCAGTCTGTAAATTAAACCGGGCGGAAATCGCTGTCGTCATGCACAACACAGTGACTTGCGCAAGAAAATTCAAATATAAATACATCGGTGTGCCACAACAGTTGTATAGTCCGTTCTTTCGGAACAAAGAGAAAGAAATTGGTCGGTTGCCTGTCGGCAAGGTTAGTGATACTAGTCGATTTCGGTAAAGATCCCCACAATCAATTATGATGAACTTGCGTAAAAAGTTACTGCATACTTGATGAACTTTCGCGCCTCCTGTAGATACCACCAGCTTTAACTGAGCTATTCAAATTATGTTTTTCTTTTCCTTTTTTATTCGACAAGTTGGACCCCATTAATTCGCTATACTAAAATAAGTCATTAAATTGTAAATTATTCGAAGTAATTTCTGTTCCCATATGCCGGATTTTACTCCGATAATTCAAACTTTAGTCACCGGCTGAATGAAAACAAAAAAAATGAGATGCTGTCGGAAATTAGTATATTCTTCAAATAATTTCGGTCAAAAACAGTTCATATTTCCATTATTTCTTCAAAATTATAGTCTCAAACATTTTACCGTACGTTAACCTCTTTGTATCAACATGTCAATGTGATGAAAATCCACTGGCAAAGCATCTTTATATTGTCATTTTTTAGTGTTATATTAGTTTGCATTTCCATTAAGACTTCGAATTCAGTCGGGGTCCAACTGTACTTTGCCTTACTAGATCTTTCTATTATTATTTTTTGTTTGACTTTGTCTGCGTTTTCTAATTTTTTTCTTATTTTGATAACGACGCTCAGTTCCGTAAACAGGATATATAAGCGTTGCCTTTACAATATAGTCAAAAACTATCGCCTGTTCTTGCCTTTGTATGTGTATTGTGATCGAATTCTACGCTCAATCGCCTTGTTTTCGTTCATGCTTGGAAACTAAAACACTGGAAGTTTCAGATAAGCAAAAAATTATGAAAGAGTCGACTTCTGGCTCCTTTGATCACCTGTGATCGAGCACCTGTGAATGTGAGTTAATATTGGCCCTGAAAGTATCAATTTCCGATCTGTCAGCAACCATCACCACCCACTTTATTTCAACGGCTACTATGAATTTTAAGCGAAAAAAATATAAAACCAGACAAGACACCCACTGGCCTGTGCTTCATCGTAGAATTGAATCACAAAAATCAAGTAGTTCAGATAACTTCTTCTTTATCCTATATCTCATCATCCCACGGTGAACATTCGATATACTAACGTCCACTACACCGGTCAGGAAATAACCAACTGAAGCTGGGAAAAAACACTGTGCACATCGTTGTCACGCAGATGTAATTATTTTCTTACCGTCGTAGTTTTGTGGGAAGCGTTCCTTTTGTGAGAGTGGAACAAAGCTTTTTAATAATATACTTAAAGAAGTTAAAAAATGCTTTGATCAAATTAATGAAACTGTTTGCAGTTATAATCTTCAAAGTCTAAAGTTTTTTTTATTAAGGTGCTGACGTGGCTCCGAGGAATGTGTTCACTTGCATTTATGACTTAATCGAGTCACGAGACCGAGTCATGGTGTTTACAAAAACAACTTGTTTCCTTATTCTTTGGGACTACTGGCATTGCCTTTAATTACTGAGCCTTTAGTTGTTTCAAAAATATGAAAGAACAAAACTCGACTATTTATTTTCGCGTGACCAGTACTTGTCTGAAAACCTGACTAAATAAAAAGTGATTGAAGACTTTTTCCAGTCAAATCAAACCGTGTTGTGTATAGCCATATTTGGCTACAAGATTTAATGCTTTAAAATCATTAAAGTTTAGAATACTTTGGCACAGTCTGAAAACATGACGTTCTTATAAAACAAAAGAGAGTGAAGTTGTATTGACAGAAGTACCGTTGACTTCAAGAAGTAAGAATCAAAAACGGTATACCACGAAAATTGAACGAAAAGCTAGCGCTCTTGTTTACAAGCCCTCGCGTATCTAATTTCAAGCTATAGTTGAACTCCGATCCGTTTACTGGAATTTCTAAGGGAAATTGAAATTATTTTGAATTATCGAGGTCTCGAGTTATAGCGGTTAAAATTACAGTAAATCTAGTATATGAAGTAAGTCCAATGGGAAATTTGTTTTGTTTCGAGTTAGCGGGGAATTCGAGTTATAGAGGATTTGAGTTATCAGGGCTCAACTGTAACTACTTCAAAATCATAAAAATCTCGAACACTTTGGCACAGCCTTGAAACAAGATTTTGTTAAACAAAACAAAAAACTAAAAACGGTGTACCACGAAAAGCTCCTGTAAGCTTATAAGGGACGAACTATTACAAATTGCCAAAGTACAACCCCTCCCCCCCCCATCACTTTCCTAGTAGAAAAGTGATGAGGTGGGGAAGGGGGGAAGGGGTTGTACTGTGGCAATTTTCAATAGTGTCGTAATTTGTAATGACTGTTGCAACTTGTAATAGCTGTTGTCACAATTTGTAAAAGCGGTTGTCGCAATTTGTAACAGCACACCTGTCGCATTTGGTATTCGTACCTTAAGGTCGCAGCTTGTAATATTTAGTGAGAACTGTCGAAATTTTTAATAGCTCTTAACATGTGCGTTTCGATCGGTGTTCAAGGAGTAACATAACAAAGTCTTAAAATTGTCGGCAGAGAAACTGTTCTAAGCTTTTTCTTAATTTGTGGACAATCCATCAGCTTGGGTGTTCGTGTAAAGTTTGTTCTTATAGAGTTTTTATTCAAGATGACGACGGTTCACAAATAATACACTTCTTGCCTGCTCCTTTCCATCACGATTCGCTATTTTCCTTTTTTCTTTGTCAGAATTATGTTTGTGGTTAGAAAAAGACGAAATTGCTTTTTTTTTTATAGGTAAATGAAGGTTGACAAAGTTTTGGTATGTCGTTTTCGTAGCCGTAAAAATTTGAGAACTACTAGGTTTTTACGTTATAATTTTCGAGACGACGGCAGCATTCAGCGTGCAGCTATTGTATTCGCTACTGTTTTCTGCCGTCGTCGTCCTCGTTGTAAAGTATATCGGATTTCAGTACAGCCGCTTACATTTTATGAAGTAAGAAAAGTTTGACCCTGTTAAATTCTTCCATTCTTTTACAGATCAACAACCATGATTTTATTACTCGGATTTTACGTGTTCGTGCTCAGTTTTATGGTAAGTTAAAAAAATATATAAACATTGTTACAACTCTATAAATCAGAGGACATTAAAATTCTGTACGTATGCTTTAATTAATCAGATAATACTTGTGATTGTAGCAGCTGCACTAGACCCGTTTTATTCCCTAGACGGATAGCTAGTCTATAGATGACAAAAATTTTTATACTGCAAGTATTTCTTTTGCTTTTGCTTTTTGGCTTATTTTTACCAAAATCAAATGATGGCCTGTATGAAGGCAAACCAAAAAAGGGAGAGAAAGCTTGGGGCGGTTGCATGCAAGTGTTTCCTTCTTCTATCGCACTTTAATATGAACAATATACACTTAATGTATAGTCCCAAGGGAAGCTATTAGTTTTGTTTTCCTGAGAATTCCAGTGTTTCCCGCAACGAAGTTGAGGGAAACATCATGTATCGAGGGAAAACAAAACTAACTTGTTTCCCGAGGGAAAATACATTACGTGCCTGTTAAATATTTAGACTTTCCCTTAAACAATCACAGAGCAAAAGCAAATAAACAAAGACCGCGGGCGGGCAACAACTGCGCAATTGTATCCCGGTCGGTATACATTTGAATTTGATCAGGGGTACCTGACCAAGAATCAACCAAGTCTGGCTATAAAACAAGAGTTGTAATCTAATTCTCTTTTAATTCTTAACAAAAGTCCCATATATTTGTGAAAAACAAAACATAGAGTATAAAGTTTGCAACTTGACTATTCTCTTTTTCTTGTTTCAAGTTAACAGGTAGTGATGCCAAAGCCTGTGCAGCGGAAAAGATCCGCAGAATTGACGCAGTTACGCAACGTGTAATTGGCTGTGTGGACTGCAAATACTGCCGCAGAGGGTCAGGAGCAAGTATAACGTGCGGGGGGAGCGTGACAGGGGACACGCCCATACGCTGTCTGCCGTGTATAGCAGGAGTTTCTTACTCTACTGAGTATTCTCCCAACGCCTGTAGTGATTGCTCAAAGTGTGGCCAGAACAGGAATATTGCAAGAAACTGCACAGCTTTTTCAGACACAGTATGCGGAGACTGTAATAAGGGCTTTTACCTGGATTTTATGACCGGAGTGTGCCAGCCGTGTTCGTATTGTTGTATGGATGGTGATGACCAGGTACTAAAGAAATGCATTGCCGATGGTATGCAAACCATCCGGCAGTGCAGCTTTATGAGAGCTGAGATCTGCAGAGAAAAGGTGCAAAGAAAAGCCCCTGGTGTAAAAAGGCGTCCAACAACTACAGCTTCTCCCCAAAAACCTATTGACTATCAGAACACTTCGCAGTCTAAACACAATACAGGTAATTAAGCGTCAATCAATACTGTCAGTCAATAGTTTAGCGTATGTAGGACTTGTTAATAACATTTGGAAAAGTCGTCTAACATGAGTCGAACACAATTTTAGGTTTTGCTTAAGGCCAAAACTATGGCAAATTAAAACCAAGTTACTGGCCGTGAACAGTTGTGGACCATATCTTCTTCTACAAATGGGTGGATGGATGGATGGATGGATGGCGTGATTATTTGGTTGATTGGTTGATTGATAGATAGGTTGATTGATTGATTTGTTTGGCAGGTTGGTTTGATGAATTGATTAACTATTTGTTTGATTGAATAATCGATTGATAGATTGATTGCTTGGTTGACTATTTAATTGGTTGTTTCGTTAATTAGATGGATGGATGTGTTGGTGAATTGGTTATCTGACTGATTAATTGGTTGCAGCTAGGGACTATTATTTACTCGACACTGAATTAATTGCACGAATTAAAATCTCCGCCTGTCATGTGCATAGCATTCAGTTTTGTAGGTTAAGTGTAGATACGTGGTATTGAAATAATCATCAGTTTACAATATTTTCATACTTTTTTTTTTAACAAGACGACAGGGCAAGTGCCAAGGATGACGACGCCATAGTGGTCGACAATCCCGGACCCAAATCCAATGAATCGTTACCATTGGTTATCGGTTTGTCATTAGCAGCTCTCTTACTGATACTCTTATTTAGTATCTGCTTTTTATATTGGTTCAAGAGACGTGGAAAAAACAAACCGCAGCAAAACGACGAAAGAAACACTGTGATAGTAGAAACCCTGCGAAGGCCTGTGCAAAACACCGAGAAGGCGCAGGGACGACATACAATTGTTTAATCCTTTCAGCCCAAAAATGTGACGACAAATAATAAGCTCTTTGCTGTTAGAGGTCGCGTGACCACACCTAACTTAAATCAATTAGCTATGACAAAATGATGTTCAGAAACGGAAAGAGCAGGTTAACATTAGTTAGAAGGCTGGGTTTCAAGTTTCAACTTTATATACTTCAAAAATGATAGCAAATATAAAGTCAAAATTTTTCTAATTAATGTGTGTGGACATAAAAATTCTAAGAAAATTTAAGGTAGATGTGGTCACGTGACCTCTAGCTGGAAAGAGCCTCTGCCCGTACTTTTCTTGTCATCAGCTTGGGAGAATTTCGTGTAAATGTATATAGTAATCAAACTAGAGAACAAAAGAATCTTAGACGTTGTGGCTGTGGCAGTCCTAGCTATAGAAAACTGTAACTACTATAGGTAAAAGCGGTCCATGTCGCAAAATGCCATAAGAAGGCCAACTTTGCAAGCTATCGAGGGTCGCATAGCTTATCGAGGGAACTACAATAGTGTTTACTTATGAGAGAAACGTAACGGAATGCTTAAACAATAGGGTAGTGGTTTGGAGTGGATATAGTCATCCAAAGGAGTCAACAATATTAATCTACTGACATCAATTTATTTAAATGGTGGGAACTGGTTTAAATCATTGAGGTATTTATATGCTCTTTGTGACAAGACCAAAATAGCGAGCATTGGTATTGAGCGCAAACAAACGTGCATGTGTGTATGAGAGATTTATTTTTTGACATAATATCTGCAATAAAAATTAATGGCATCATTGTTTCTTAAAGTAGATGAGTAAAGTTGAACAGAGACGGCAGCCAAAGATAACTGTGGGGTACTCAGTCTTTCCCAACAGCCCCCCCC
>JAOBRD020263903.1:0-23537 GCA_027575215.2 Hydrozoanthus sils
TAGTAGTAGTAGTAGTAGTAGTAGTAGTAGTAGTAGTAGTAGTAGTAGTAGTAGTAGTAGTAGTGGTGGTGGTGGTGGCGGTAGTATTAGTGGTAGTAGTAACTGTAGGGGTAGCAGTAGCAGTAGCGGTGCCCTGGATCTGGATTGGGACAGTATCACGGCTGCTTCGTGGAATTTGATGAATGAACCTGGTTGCCATCATTGTTCAAAGAGCCATTGAAATCAAGCCGCGCTGCGCAACACTGTCAACACTCTACCGACTAAAATTGGTAATATATGTTTTAACAGTTCTTTGTGATTAAATTCTGAGAGACTCTTTTTAATTCCTCGTTCTTTTCTTTTTCTCTACTCTTCATATAAAAGTAGAAAGAAGTCGGATAAATATATAAGATTAACAAGTTTAAGTTTTAGTTTCGGTACCTACCTAGAGTTGCATTGTTTTTTGAAATTTGCATACAAAAGTAATTGGCTAGCTGTTTGTTGACTAATAATCGCTACTCTTAGAACATTCTTCGTTTTTGATGTTTCTTAATAATGCTAGAACGTGATAATTGGGAAAGTTTATATTACTTTCAAAAAAAGAAACTACTTTGACGAGTACTTCGTATTTTTTATCAGGGCTTATTGTAAAATTTCGCTGAGCTAGCTGACTTGTTGACTGCAGGAAACCGCATCTTTTCGGTGTTGATTTCCCAGTTTAATACCTTAATAGACTCATTTTTATTTGTTATCAGATTTGAATTATAATTTTGTATGTTGTTACTGGCAACACGCTATCTACGACAAAAAAATTGGTTATTTGCAAGTAATAAATATGGCAGCGGCTTCAGTGTTGTGCCCTGTACTCTCTTACAGAGCACGGTTTCTGCGCTCTCGACCAATCAGCGCGCGAGATTCACTGAGCTTATTTTATAAATAGTTTTAGTGTCTAGATCAAGTAACGGAATGGCAGCAAAGACACAATAACCTGGATACAAAATAATGGTACTAATATAAAAACATCCTATAGCCGTATATCGGGGTCTTACCGTAGTCTTGTCTCCTACAACTTCAAAGCGATCCAGATAAACCCTAAAAAATCGTCAAACCATTCCTTTACAAATACTGAAACTGAACATTCGTTACTCTTTAGTTCTTCTTACTTCAACTAATGTCAAATGATGACATGTTCTTTTTCACCAAATCTGTATTTCTTCGATTTGTATAAAAGCCATTTCAGACCCCGATCAGTTTCTTGTTATTTTCAAAACGATGTACTGAAGCAATTGAAAGGAATAGCTAAAGGCTTGTTAGTGTAAGTAATCGAATGGTTCCTAGTAAAATTTCGGATTAACTTCACGAGTGTTTTCACTTTTTTCCCAAGATTGCACGAGTAGCTTCGCGACGGGGGAAATAGCGGAAAAATTGAATTAAAGCAGAAGTGAAATTAATCTTAATTTTTTTAAGGAACCATGCGATTACATGTTTATGACATCAGGGGCAAAATTTTTCATTTTTTGGCGGTACCGTTACGAGGAAGCATTGCTTAACTAATTTTATTTATTCCAATTCTTTTCGACTTTGAAAACATTTGCACAGAAAATTTTTGGAAATCTTCAAAAATATCGGAAGTATATCAGGGCCATATCAGCGCCGAGTAACTCTTAAACTGAATTAAGGAAAAATGCCCCTTTTGCCATCAAATGAAATCGAAATAACTTTGCCCTCTATATTATAAAACGGTAAATATAAACACAGCCCCACATTACGAGAAAAACAATTCAATTTTTGAACGAACTTAAATTAAACTGGCAATTTGAAAAAAAAAATTGCATTGGAAATAAAGAAGAATTCAAATCTTCTTGCAGTTCGGTTGCTATCCTAGCTACTTGTTGCAAAAGGCTTTAGCGGTCTTTTACAGCTCTTCTTGATTAAGAGGAGTCAAAGTTTCTCTTTTCCGACCGCTCTATTCTATACAACTGGTTGCTACCTTCTCGAACAGCAAGAAATTGGTCATCGAAGCGATGCAGCATAAATTAAGAAACTGCCGGAAGTATGTGGCCGCCTTTTTTAAAAGAGTTCGCGACACAGTACGAAAATAATTGCTTCAGTAAGATTCTGCAAGACCAAAACCAAATGTGTTTTCAGTCATTTTAGAAGTATGAAAAGGCTCGAGCGCAAAAAAAATATCCCATTCAGTGCAGGATGCAGTAGCGTACCACATTTACCCGTATTTAACGACGAAGAAACGGCTAGACTATAAAACTTTGCTGTTTTATTTTTTATTTAGTATTGTTGCAATAATTCCTTTTGTGTTGTTCTTCGCCCTAGTCTTGGCAGATACGGAGTGGCTAAGCCCGAAGAAAACCAACTTGCTGTTACTTACGCAGAGGTCAAAGAAAACTAAAAATGATAGTCACGTTCTGCTATAATCGTTAATGCAAACAAGAAACCGTATACCAGAAGGGTACCGCATGGTAGAGTTGGACATGGACTTAATGACAAGACCAATAAAGATAAGCGATTTTTTAAAAGAGAGGCGTTACGAACCGGCAACAACCCCCGATGCAAGCCAAGAGTCTGAATGGGCTATGTTGACAACACATTTGTAATAGCTGACTGATTTACGATAGACATCTCAACAACCAGCTGCCCTCCACCAAGTTCACCATGGAAACCGAAAATAAGAACAAGTTCGCCTTTCTGGACACACTAATACACACAGGGAACACGACGGCCGCCTAAACACCTGCTTATGACTCACACGATCCACAGTCAGTTAAGCTAGCGTGGAGTAGCTCTAAAAGTGTTTACACGACAGAGCCAACCGGATTATCACCAGACCAAACGCCAATTAAGCTGAAAACAACATCTAACGTCGGCTCTCACTCCGAATGGTGATCCTTTTCCTTTCTAGCAGAACGTCACCAATACTAAACCTATCACGCTGACAGAACAGTAGAATTTTCATTCCCTTGCAGTACTGCCTACATGGATGGCGTTTCGCAGACGTTACACTGACGCCTTCAAGTCCGAGACCACCCTACGTAATCAGCAAGTGCGACCAAAAGACCAAGTTCCACTCGAAAAGATGGAGTAGTATGGCAAAACGACGAGACCGCTACAAGAAAGAATCAAGGAATATATTACAAACGTCCGAATCCTCCCTGTTTACTGAGCATGCAACAAACCCGGCCATTGCCAAGACTGCCGGGCAAGAAATCAAAAGCATCGATCGTGATCAATATTGGCATGTACGTCGAGTTGAAGATACGTCGCAACAACATCAACAGAGACAGCGGCGTTTAAAATCCTGAAGCTTGGATGGAGACAATTCGAAAACATACCAGCAGATGGTTTTCACCGACTAACCAATCAGATCAACGAAGGACGCCTACACGATCCACATTGAGTATAAAGACAAACCATCATCCAGTCTACACTATATCGCCTGATGAAGACTGGCAACAGCAGTCAAAACGTCGCGTTCATGAATCTAGTTATGACCGAATTCGTGAGGCAGTCGAGTAACAAACGTATTGTTATTTATCTCCCACAGTAAATAATCCTTTTCACTTTCTAAACAATAGCTTTGATACTTGTTTTAGTAGTTCTACGTATAAAATGTTCCCATCATACAAATATAACCCAGAAACAAAATGAATAAGCCGTTCGGTTTAAACTCACTTAGCTATCCTTCTTTTAAAATGTACACAGTCGTCATTCTTGTCCTTTCATGAAATTAATTTGGATAGTTGTACTAAGTACGGCTTTACCCTCTAAGCGACCAGACAAGGACACTGAATATGATAAACAAAACTTCTACCACTTGATGACAGTATCAGCTCAAACAGATAAGAATATTTTACCTACAACGTCGAAACAGCGCTAAAGGGAACTGATTAGGAAAGTAACGTTCCTCTATTTCCAAAATTTGGTACGGTGAAACCGTAGCGGATGACACCTGAAGAGGAAAAACACAGTAATTTCAATATGGTTTCACATTTCCAAGTAATAGTTACAAGTAAAATTAGCGACTACAGAACAGGAACAACAACACCAATTCATAAACATACTTAATTGACATCTTGTATCCTTACAGGTGCTTAAAAGCAAATCTGAACTATTGAAGGAAAGCTAGAAAAGTTTATCAAGACAATCAACAATCGGGTGCTAAAAGATACGAGCCTGGAACAAATTAAAAGTACTATATAGATATTAGTCAGTGACCAGAATACTAGATAGATACGAGGGGATTAACAGCCGGAATACTGGACAAATACGAGGCAGATAACAAAATACTAGACAGATACAAGGACAACACCAAAATAATTGATAGATATGAGTTCGATACTAAAATAACAGATAGATATGAATCGCGAACCAGAATATTACTGATATGGATATCGGTGAATATGCGTCGCTGTAGGCCGACTCGGACTATGAGAATACTCATATACTCATACAAACACTGCGCAAGACCAGTGAATCAGTACTGAAAATGTTTGTATGCAGTCTATCGCGGCTGATATTTTTCAGTTTTTGTTGTTACTTTTGTATACTGTTTAGAAGAACGAAGACATCGGTCAAGGAAACACTTGTTAAGTAGTTGAACAATGTATCTTCGATAACCTATCTATTATAATGAGAGAGCTTGTCGAAGTTTGGTTTACCTGTGGCTTGATGTTACTGAAGATCTGTTGCAGTGTTCCAACAGTCAGGTCCTGTGTATAGCTGTCACCGTTTCGATCGTACTCATCTGCCAACCGTTCAGCTGTTGCGGGGGATTTGTGCAGCATGTGTACAGGTAACCATGGTAACACTGCCCCTGCATCCTGCAATGTTTACACGTTGTTATTCTGCATTTACCTCGATAGTATGAGCAATTGCAGTGTTTTTAAACAAGCCTTGCAAAATTCGTACAAAATATGTCAAACTTACCAAACTTTGAATAAGCCAGGAAGCTAGGACAACATCGTACTTCCCTTGACTGATGGATAGATAAAATAGTGAAAGAAAACAAAAAAACCCAAGGTCAAAAACTTTTCGATATCAACAAAATCTTAAAGTTCTTTATAACGTCAGGTCTTACTGCATGAAGTTTTATTTGCTTTCAATCACTAGAAATTTTACCTATTTCTACCCGCTCTTCATTGGAAAGAGTATTGAATAAAACCTAGCAACTACCTAACTCCGTCCTTTTTCACGCTTCGATGCGGGATAGCTACCTAAATATTAAATGACCAGTACGTAACACATAATGACCTTATTCACAATGACGTCACAATAGCATTTTCCTGCATTAAAACGAGGCTTGGTGATGATACTTAGTTGCTACGTGCAGCGTAACGAACATTCAAGTGAATAAACATGGTAGAATAGACATTACGAATTGTGAACAGTTAAAACAGTTAAAATTAATCCAAAACTCCCGCAATCTCGCATAGCATTTCACCACCAAGCCTCACTTTGATGCACTTGTGACGTCATCATGAATAAGACCTATCAGTATGGCCACTGCTACTTAATGCAAGAGCCATTCTCCTTCAAAGGTTTAACAAAACTCTCCTTATTGACACAGCTTGCTACGAATGAATGGCGAATAAAACGCATATTCCATTCAAAATAACCATTTTTCTTATTAACAGGCAACACATTCCACAAAAATTAAGCTCAGGGAAGTTAATACAGATAGACCTTTTTCAAAAATGGCGGCGTTTGATTATTCTTTTGTGTGCATTCAAATTAGCCTTACTGGCCATCTTCGAAATTTTAGCTCAAGAATGAGGCTAGCAAGGCTACTTTGAATGCACACAAAAGAATATTAAAATCTCCGCCATTTTCGAAAAAGGCCTATTGACTTGAAGGTAACAAAGCAATTAGTTGTGTTGATTGAGTGAGTAAGGCGGAACTTGTACCGTATGATGTTGTTGACTCGAGCATTGACCCTCTCCGCCACAACACAAAACGTCTCTGGCCCTGGATTTTGTGTGATGGTTCCCCCATTCTAAACAAAAAACAATGTCTCTTTGAGCAACCAAGGCAAGAGTTCACACTGCGTGTCCACATTATGTTCACCGCATGCGCAGCTTCCTTAGTATCTTAAAATTGAAAACTTTTAGAGAAGGCAGAAAATGTTTTGTTATTCACTAAACGCGACGAATACTACAGTTGGCGTTACTGCTAGAAACAACAAGAACGATGATAAGAAAAACAATGTTCAACCCTCCACGACAATGGCTGTATTGAGAAAAATTTTCAAGAAAATACTGTGCTCACCTCAAACACTTTCGTTTCTAGTTTGGCTTTTGGATGTGAAGATGGTCCATTGATGATGCAGAATTCTTTGTCTTTGAACAAAGTTGTTACCTAAAATAAAATTACCGTAAACACTCTAAAAAGCGTCATAATCGTAATTCCGCTGGATATAAATATATGTAAGCATAGGTAAAATACGAAACACCGACAGCTTCGATCTTATATCAATTCACGGTAAAACTTTTGTCGGAAGTGCTATGTTTTTGGAGGTAAAAATTGCCACTTTCACAGATGAAAAACTAGCTGCCCAGGTTCGGAGATAAAAACTCTATGATGAACTATCTACGGCAGCAATTGTAAAGGTTCTAAATTACCTCTTTAATTGATGAAACATCAGCTGGCCGGAATTGCTCAGCAACTGCTGCCGGCCGTTCAATTTTAGTTACCATTCTTCTCTTTTTCTTTGTGGGTTCACCTGATGATACATCTGCGTGTTGATACGTCAATTTCCCTGAAGCCATCTGTGAAACAAGTTTTTTAGTAGAGGTATTATTGTATACAACAACTTTCCTTGTTGAATAACAAGCTTATAATTAGTTTTCCATATGCGACTGGATAATGCGGCAGGTAGGAGAACTGGAACACAGTGGACCTTCACGAAGCAGCTGGAAGACCTGGAATGCCCAGATGATGTCAGCCTTCTCTCCAACAGACATCAACACGCGCAGAAGACGTGCCTCAAAACAAACATCGGGAAGACGGAGATCACGAGGGTGAACAACAAAAAGCAAGACCCAGTGCGACTACACCAAGAAAACATCAAGGAAGTCGACAAATTTATTTACCTGGGCAGTGTCGTCAGTAAGGATGGGGGCACAGACGAAGGCATTAACCAAATCAACAAAGTTCAAATCTGGAGATCAACTGCCCTCTCACTTCATAACAAGATCCGGATCTTCAACACCAATGCCAAGTCGGTCCTATTTTGTGGCTCGGAAACCTCGAGGGTAACAAAGGCCTACACCCACAAACTCCAGACATTTATCAACAAATGTCTCAGGAACATCCTCAACATCTGGTGGAAGGACGTTATCGCAAAGGAACAACGTCCTACAGAACCAGACAAACCCCAATCGAGTTCAAGATTTAAAAAAACGAAAAAGGGAGCGCAGCAGGTTGCTTCACCAGGTAGGCCCTTGGTTGGAATTCACAAGGGAAGCAGAATGTGGGCCGACCAAAACAGACTTGGCGTAGAAGCGTTGACGCTGAGATGACAGCAGCCTGAAAGACGTGGACCGAACTGAATCTCACAGAACCGTGTCCAAGTGCTGTTGCGGCCATTTGTTCCCAAGGGAATTCAGAGAAAACTAGTATAAAAGGGCTACATGGATACTCGATAATTGTGTAATGCAAAAGGGAGGGGTAGGAAGGAGGAGGAGGAGGGGGGAGGGGATTCCGGAATATTAAGTTAACACCATCACTCATGTTTATGATCCTCAAAGGAATTCTAACGTCACATGGCAACGATAAATCATTTTTAAATAATACTGCAAAATTCGGTCCCTTTTTTGAAAACAAGTACAAATTTGTTTATTTTCATTATCTCAATCTCAACAGCGATTAATAATAAGTGATTTTGAACTTACTGACTTGAGGCGTTCCAGCTCTGGAACGTCAAGACATTCATACCAGTGTTTATCGCGACGGACTTTCTCCAGTCTTGGGAAACGAAGAGTCATTCCAGTTTTATACCTACAGGACACGAGGAGTCATTTTGATACGTTGCTAGTCATATTCTAGTATTATTAGATTAACCAAAACAAACTAACTAAGGAAATTGTAGTGAATGCTATTATCTTTGGAGAAAGCTTTGTAGTAGTTTGTTACATTAGTTTCATTCTTCTTTGATGTTTTTGAGTAAGTAATCAAGTCCCATCAATTAATAACCACCTAAATAAATAGTTTTTATATACGTTTGACCGTCAACACTAACATACTTTCAACATTACTGCCAGCTTTCCATAAACGAACAGACAACACGTTATAGATTTAAACAAACGTTCTCTATCCATTGTTTTCTTGAATAATGTAGACTTGGTCTGGTCAACGGAGCTGATTTGTAAGTCAGTGGGGATGGGAGGAACTGGAAGGCTGTTGTTAGAATAAGAAGCGCCTGTTTTCCAAGGAATTTTAGCTTATAACATCTAGTACAGATTTTCAATCATTTGGAGTTTTAGCTCAACTATTTTGAAGCACTTGTAGAAAAAAGAACCAAATTAAATCCCTCGCCCCTTACCACCCAATAAAACAGTGGGTCTTTTTCTACTTAAACTTGCGCAGTAGAGGTTGATTTCATGGTTTTCTACCTCTACAACTGGACTTACTTATCAGAAGTAACAATTTCTGCAGCTTTTATCTGAACAATCGTAGACTTAGAGGGCTCAATCCACAAATCTGGTTTTTCCTGAGGAAACAGTAAAAACAGTACGATGTGTGAGAGATCTATTACATTCTAGACTGTATAATTCAAACACTTATGCATGTAAATATATGTTCCCCTGATGCCTCTGGTGTTTCAAAGTATCAAGTTCACACAAACACAAGTTTATTGGCTGAGATTCCCCAGAAGAATTCAGGGAGAGTAACTAGTAGACTAACAGACTCTGCTGCATACCTATATAATACTATTTGTACTGAAAGATGCTGACACTCAAGGTCACTACGAGAAGAATAATGCGCTTTACAGAATAAAAAGCTCTTTGCAGCTGGGGTTTACGTAATTACAGCTACCTTAACTCAAACAACTAAGACAAAGTGGCAGCCAGAAAAGGAAAGAGCAAGTTGGCATTAGTAAAATGGCAAAGTTACAGCTATTGACTTCAAATGTGTAAAGAATAACAAGCATCAGAAAACAGGACATTTTCTAAGAGTCCAAAAGACCTGTGAGTGTGCCTTGCTTCCAGAACCATCATTTTGTTGAGAACTTTAATTTTATATTCGCTGTTGAAGTAGTTGACGTTGAGATTTGAAATTGTGCCTTCTTACTAAAGTTAATCATCTCTTTCCATTTTTGCACATCATATTTGTCAAAGCTAATCAATTTAAAGTAGGTGTGGTCACGTGACCATTAACTGCTCTTTATCCTTATACATGGAATTCCAGGTTTTCCTGAATGTAACACAAAAACCAATCTAAAAACCTTGAATCCTGGTGCAAGCTTCATCGAAGACGGAGGATTGTTAACACTGAATGGTTTCCAGTGAGGATGCAGCTGTCTTCCAAGCTCTTGCAGCTCACCTACGGTGTACCCTGTCCCGACCTGGGTTATGTCAGCATATTAATAACCAACAATGATTTTGATAAACATATACTGGCAAAAACTGGACATCTTTAAGCCATTATCGAGGTAAATTGGATCAAACAAGCGATAAAAAGAGTTATTGAGAGTTCAGAGTCGCTAATTTGCATCATGGACAGAGAAGCAAGACTTCGTCAATGGCCTTTATACATATATAATGGCGTCAAAAGTGCATCAAAGTGAGGCTTGGTGGTGAAATGCTATGTGAGATTGCAGGAGTTTTGGATCAATTGTAACTGTTTTTACTGTTCAGCAGTTTGTTGTCTGTTCTACCATGTTTATTCACTGCTGCATATAGCAAGTAAGTATCATCACCAAGCCTCGTTTTAATGCAGGAAAACGCTCTTGTGTCGTCATCATAAATAAGGTCTTTTCGCAGATACTACAACAATAGAAACTCAGGCACATTTTTGCATGACTTTCATAACTGTTTTAGGGTATTGAAAAAATGCTTCAACAAGTGTGAGTGACTCGTTAACGAGTTGTTACTCATTAAACAATTACGACCGGATTTAAACGTACAGTCAGACTCAATTCGCACTAAGATCTTTGTCTAACAGTCTAACTCATGCAGATTAACGACTCTAAACTCTGAGTACCTCTTGTGATTGCAAACTTAATCCAGTTTCCCTTGATAATTACGCCAAAATGTCGCCGAAACGTCGGACTCTCTAATCCCAAATCATGAAGCAGTCTTGATGTAAAGTATTTACACAACATACTCCCTCCCTCCGGTGTCTTAAATGTTTAATCAGCACTTCAGTAGAAATGTCTTATCTTGAGCATGCTTCGTTGATTGCGATACAAAGAAACGAAGCATAACATTGATTTACTTTGTTACAAAATCAGCAAGAAACTAAAAATTACAAAGGAAGGTTTTGGCTATTTACAGAGGTTTGTACAGGTCTTGACCTCAAGGTCAGGGTTAGGCTAAATCGAAAATTCTATCCGATTGTAACCCTTAAATATCTGCTGTTTCAAAAGCTAGATCTCGTAAACAACCTTTTTCAACCTAACAACCTACTCAAATCATTCTATGACATTCGTTTACTTGTTTGTTAAATATTATGAATTCATGGATATTTTTAAACATTTGAACATAACACACAACTTACATAATTAGAAAGCAAACAAAAGACCTTGATCTTTGCCTCATTTTTCCGCCGCCTGGTTAGCCAGTTGGTGAGGCGCCAGCCTGTCGGGTGATAGGTTAGGGTTCGATTCCCTGTGAAGGACCTTCACTCAGGGTCTTAAAATAACTGAGGAGAAGGTTCTGCCTTTGCTTTAACATCTGTAAACAGTTAGACCTTCGCGTCCTCTCGGATAAGGACGTTAAACCGTAGGCCCCAGGTGACAGACCTCGAAGGGGACCTTGAATCCTATTGCCTATCCTCTCGTGACTCCCCGAGTCAAAATTTTATAAAACAAAACAAAAACATAAAGGTACATGTTACTTTGAAGATAAGGTGGTAAGAGACAAATACCTTACAAAATGAGTAGAAACAATTTGGATGTTGTCTAGGCTCGGACGGAGGAACAGCTACAGCACACAGAAAATGCGAAATCATGCCTCCTCGATGCTAAAAAAATAGGGATGTGTATTTTCACCTATTTTTGGTTGCAAATGGCGCCCAAAATGTCCCACTTACTACTTTAAAACAAAAAAGACTCAGATAAAGTTGACAAATAGTATTGCTTGGCTATAATATATGGGCATTATATGTTCTTTCGGCGAGAACTAAGTAACAGATTGTAACAAATAGTATTGCTCGGTTAAAATGTATGAACGACAATCATCCTATTGACTGATATTACGTAACAGGTTTGCACGATAATTTTCCTCATGGAGAGTATTGCGAAAAAGGTTGTAATAGACAGCACATACATTCACAAGACGTTTGCAGATAGAGTTTTCGATAAGATTTTCAAAATTTTTAGATAAGGTTTTCAAAAATTTGAGTTTTTACAACTTTCGCGGCACTCTCGATTTTAACAGTCATTGACTCCAAAGTGTTGCAAATAAAATGTTGTTCTGTACTGCCTCCAGCAATCGAAACAACCCGCGCGGTCTCTCCAGCTTAGGAGACTGGGGTGAATATGTCCGCCATCTTGAAAATAACCTACAGTGAATTTAGTGTTTCCCGGTTGGTAAGGCGCCGTGCGGGAGGCCCGGGTTCGATTCCTGGTGCCGGACCTTCACTCAGGGTCTTAAATAACTGAGGAGAAGGTGCTGCCTTTGGTCTAACATCTGAAAACGGTTAGACCTTCGCGTCTTCTCGGATAAGGACGTTAAACCGTAGGCCCAGTCTCTCAATCTCCTCTGGGGGACTTAAAAGAACCCACAGCACTTGTCAACAAAGAGTAGGGAGATCCCGGTGTCGTGATCTGTCTCGTCTACTAACTGAGGGCAACTCTTATGAGTATAGTTGTGAGCCGTGTATAGCGGACTATCTAAAACCCTCAGTACTACAGTCAACTGTAAATTGTTGTAAAGCCCCCTTGATCATATACTCATGGAAAAGGCGCTATATAAATGCTAAACATTATTATTATTATTGTTATTATTTTTAGTATTATTATTATTATTATTATTATTACTATTATTATTATCTAAACTCACTCCAACGCCAAAGTATCCACCAACAATAAGAACATCCAGCTGCAGAAAAAAAGAAATAAAAACCTACTTTCACTAGAGAAAAGATCATTTGGAATTGATAGTAAAAAAACTAGAGAGCGGAAGTGTTTAGTAAGAAAGTAACCTATTTTAAAAAGAAAACATCGCGCAAAAAAATTTCTGTTTTTGTGCCCCTCCTTAATGATTGGGACAACCCTCAGACTTTTCCCAGGATGAGGGGAAGAAAGAGGTGGGAGGATTGCTGTTAACAAACATTGTAAGGACGGGAAGAATGGATGGTAGCACGTCCTACCCTTGTCCAATCCTGGTGCCTTGTTAGACGTATTCTGGACGTTGTGACAGGTCTAAAGTGAACAGCATTAGTTATACAAGTGATCAGAAAAGTTGGACGGTCATTGTAATGAAGGCTGTCTTTCGTTGCAAGCTTTTGGGTCGTCTCTGCATACAGCTTTCGAGCTGAAGTGTAGGATTCCTTAAACTCGTCGGCAAATTGTTTGCAAGTTTTTGTGCCGACCGTTCGCGTCGTCTCCTTGCGTGGTGAACTAATGCTCTTGTTATTCTAAGTAGATAAACGACAGCATCTTTTTCCACCTTCCAGGTTCTTGTTATTATGAATTTCATTTCTGACTTACACCCGCTCATCTTTGCGCTAGCGTTTCCTTTACCTCTACATACAATGGTTTGAATGTTTTCCAGTCGATATTTGCACCGTTATGCCAACCTATACTGTGTACCTGATCTCTCTTTTGTAACTCTTTGATTTGTTGATCTACCAACGGGCTATTGCAACATCTTATATTCATTGTTTTTACATGTTCGTGTTTCTTCAACATCTCGAAGAAATTCCTATCGAAGTGATCCGCCATATCATTTGCGTCGGAATTATTGAAAGTATTGCCACTGGATTTGTGCAAGGTTACCTGCTCAAGTTCAAGGAAAAGTGCACTGTAAATGAAAACACCCCATGGCACTCAAAATGTACCTACAAGCACTTTTCCAGTATAGTCTTTTAATTGATAAACAGGAGGTTGGCGATGAATCAGTTTGAAATAGTGAATATCTCTTCAGTCCAATTCCGAGTAAATAGTCTTTCTTAAAAGTCCTTTTCATCTTAATTGCTTATCCTGACTAAAGCCCCCACTTTAAACTTGAAATTCACTCCTCACACAAAGCATCATCGTATTAGCGTGCCACACGTGTTTCTGACTATCTCTCGTTACCAAAATGGGTTTGGTTTTGATGCCTCCATGTAATGAACTCTGTAATTATTCAGTAGTTTGGACAAATGGGAAGGTAGTTCAAGGTGTTTCTCCAAGTAAACAAACGCTGTACTGTCGCAATTTGTAATATCTGACGCAATGTGTAATAGCACCCTGCTGCATTTTGTAATACCTGTCGAAATTTGTAATAACCTTTTCAAAACAATTTTAGGCATATTCATAGTCTTTCTTGGGCATTTTGGAAGCTTTAGACGACTGACCATAATGTGAAATTGTATTGACTAAGTAAGTTTCTCGATATTTTGGTCTTTATTTCGTTTTCTTGGAAGGCTGCAGAGGCCATATATTTTTTCATAAGATCAAATGCAGGTGAACTCGGAACTTTCTGATGATTTTTAGTTTTCTTATTATTTTGTCGAAGACTTTTATTTACAAACTACTTTAACCGGCTCTTTGATGTATACATAAATTCCGCTTTTGTGTTTGTGCTAAAATTTTGAATTTCCTGTGCTGGTTAGATATATACATTACAGAAAAGTTTCGACTTAACCAAACAACCATAAGTTGCACTGAAACAGACAGGGAACCATACGTTAAACTGGAAACAAAACTCAAAAACGAAGATCACGATCAGAAGATCAGCTAATGCTCGAAAGTGTTTGTCAAAATAAGTAACATAAAAATGGCAACGGAATGGAGCTCTCAGTCATATGTCATTTTTGTCCTTTTGGTCTGTTTTGACGCCACAAAACACTTACGTTAGTTTTTAACGTGCGGTTGAACCTTTCCACGATACATGCTTTGGTTTCATAATGTGTGGTGAAAAATGCGATACTCTCTTTGCCTTAATCAAGTCAGATTGTTTTTTAAAGAGCAGGCATTTGAATATTGTATCAAAATCCAGTTTTTTACTGGGTATCAACGCGCTTCCAAGTAATGTTGTATACTGCTGTGCATCGGTATTCCTAAGTTCTGGTCTTTAACGGTTTAGGCAGGTTTCAAAGCCGGTAACATACCGGGTGTAATCCAAGCCCTCTGTTATTTAAAATAGATTTATAGTACCAGTTATGAGTGTTAAAAACTCTGTCAATAAAACAGGTTCTATGCTACCTGTGTGTACTAATCACAGTCATTTCAAGCAGGTAGTATACTTCTTCAAAGATAAGGAGAGAAAACTGGGTGTTAAGTCTTTTTTCAAGGAAGAGTTGTTGCTAGTTTTGGGAACCCATAACCTTTTTTTTAAAATCTATTTTAAATTTTGCACTTGTAATTGACTTTTCTCAAAAAGTTCAACCCTCTTGATCTACAACTATAACTAAAAAGATGTGTTTCGATAAACAGGAAGTTTAGTATGCTACATTCTAGATTGTGTTCTTTACTGCTAAAAGAAAACGCGTAAATTCGTAAAAGAAAGAAAAAGTTTCATGTTAATAAAACATTAATTTAAACAAAAACAGCAATAACAAGGTAACTACTACGTACCTCGTCACTCAAACTATCCACATATTCTGGTTTTATCTTCAACCAACCACTGCCTTAAAAACAATAAAATGCATTACACTTTCAAAACAACAGTAAATCAAAACAGAATACTGGGGAAAAGCAAAAAAAGATCATAGTATCTTTGAGGCTTTTATGCGTCATGTACTGATTAAAATTAGAAATTTTAAAAATATTCAAGTCTGTTTTAAACCCACTCGCAAAGTCAACCAGTTTCTGCGATCCTATAAAGACACACTCCCCAAATTTTAAACAGAAGGAATTTATTTAGTGAAATGCGATTGTAGCAAATGCTATGTTGGACAAACAGGCCGAGCGATCGAATGCCGAATTAAAGAACACGAACGACACACTAGAAATGGACATTGCAATCTCTCTGCTTTTGCGGAACATGCTTTTAATAATCCGATAGATCACCGAATCCTTTTTAATGAAGTTGAAATTTTAGCTAAGACAGAAAAATATATTCCAAGAATTATAAAAGAAGCGGTAGAGATACAAAAACATAAAAATAATTTCAACAGAGATGACTCTTTTAAATTAAGTCCCACATGGATCAAGTTATTTAGAGACACAAATAATTTTTACACCTGAATTATACCTTTGTTCTTACAACCTTATTCGTTATTATGCATATCACTGTACATATATCTTTCTTTATTCTATTCTTTTTTTATTCTGATGAAGGCCACCACAAGTGCGGCCGAAACGTAAAGTTTTACAGAAAATTTTTTATACGTGTAAACCGTTAAGTTTTTAAAAATTTCTATAGATTATCTGTTTGATGAAATACAGAATAAAAGGCTTATTAAAATGTTGAAAAGGTTAAAAGATAAGAACCACTCAAATATTTTAAGAACCAAAGGTTTTCGACTAAAGTGTCATCATCAGGGTTTTCGTTTGGTTTTAAACTTTTTAACTTTTTTTATTCTGTATTCTGTAGCTTATCATTTTATAGCAAGTTCATGTCAAATTTTATTTCTTTGGTTCCAAACCGAATTGCATTTATAGAAATGCACAATCGAACCACTCTTAAATGTTCTAAAGTTGTTTGTAGTTGAACAAACTCATAGAAGAAAGATCGGATTTGTTACAATCGGGATAAAGAAACATTGCATCTGGCAGGTTTGTTGATAGGGTGCAGCAGAATCATCCGAATGCTTGTTTTGTACCGGTTGTTGGTCTAGAATGTCTTTCAACGTCAAATCGTTTGTAATCACGTGAGGAACGTGGTTTTTGTATGCTGGAGTTTGTTCGTAAAAGACATTTTCAAATTTTTTAGGCAATCAAGAACTGCTTGCTTGGGGTTTTAGGAACTGATATCCCATTACGGGATTTACACAGATATCTCTACCAGCCTTTAGTAAGTACATACATCATTATCATTATTAATAATAGTATAATAAGTATTATCGTAGTTACTAATGAAATTGAAAAATCTTTTTTTTGTTAATTTTTTGTTGAAGTTTACTTTTACTAAGATCCGATTTTCGCACTTTGTATTGAAATACAATAATTCGGTGTGTAATGCTAATGTTATCTTTTGTTCGTGAAACGAGATTTTGGATTTGCAATAACGATGACGGTATTAGAGTTCCGTTGATTTTGTATCGTTTTATTCTGAGGAAAAATGTTCGCACACAGATTTAGTCCAGGATTAATATTTCTTGTAACTCAACAGCTTTCTCACATGAAATGCTATTGGTCAGAAACAATCACGTGACACCATGCTTATTACCCGGTGAGGAACACACAAGATGCCCGTGCAGCTAGAGGAGCAATATTTGCTAAGTGCCGATTAGCGAGGAATACGTATGTCCCTAGGTCAAACTTGGAGTAGACAAAACAAAGATATCTAAGATTTTCAAGGATTATCCATGATGTGTTTAGATATAAGCCGAGCAGGTCACTAATGGTGCAGTTATCTAAATTTCCAGATTGGTGCTAACGGGTACGCGCTTGGTATCAACAACAATGGTCTGATAATGCTACATCCCAGATTGAAGACAGTCGTAAGTGGGACTATTTATTCCGACTCCTCCCCCCTAGTTTCTTCAACCGAGCACCCATAAACTACGCATGAACACTCATTGATCATTCTGAAAAAGATGGCGGCTGTTCGTTTTACCACAATGCCTTGCGGACCTTATACTGCTAAACGAGGCTCATAATAGGTAACAGGTGGTGAAGCTCTTTCTTGTACTGAAAGCACTTTGAACGTCAAATTTGACATTTAAAAATTCTCTTTGTGCGTTTTTATAAGCAAGTTTAGGCTTAACTGTGGGTAAATATACCGGTCGCCATTTTTTTCCGGAATGGTCAGTAGCCAGGTTAGTGCTCATTTATGCTAAAAATTTGGGGACCTTGTGTTAAACATTGAGCCACATATGTTTTTTTTAGAAGTTTGAGAAAACTCCAGCAACTTATGGTTTTTGAACAAAAGCCAAACTTATCTTCGTATTTCTGACCTAAGTTCTGCGGCATGTTGCTTTCTGGTATCTAGACGTTGCTCTAGCCAAGAATGAAACAACACTCAATAAAAAAGCCGATAAACCAATTCGTGTTTTGAGCTCTAAAGTTCTTTCTTTAAACACCACTTTTGTTTTTTGTACAAAATCTGGTTCCGGTATTACTGTTTAAGGAGCCCGATTTATTGTGATTTGTTGGTGGCTGAGTAGTTAATCAAACTCGAAAAAATTATTTGTATCATCTTCAGATGTTGGGTAATTTTAATTTCCTCCTCAGTCTGGCTACCTTCAGGATCCTGCTGGTGTCGACCTTCTTGAACTCGAGTTCCCTGTTGAAGGGAGTATTAATAAGATGGAGCAGGTGAGATCTGTAACAGTTTTTCCGACACTTGTTGCCCATACAGAAAGAAGTATTCTTTCATTTCCAAAAATGAAACAGTGTGAGATTTAAAATCTGCATTTTTGAATCTCTTTTCCAATTTCGTAAACTCGGCATTTTTTTTTCATTTTGCTCTTTCAGCTAAGGAAAGCAATGATCGGCCAGTTGACAAGCGAACTTACCATCTGGGAGCATGATGTTTCTCCAGACGAGGTGGACAGATTTCAAGTTCGATATAATTACCTTGTCCTTACTCGTAGTTTTCTTTATTTAAACTATAGATGAAATAAAACTGTGGCAGTCTACGCGAGAACAGTATTCTGGATGGTAGTATAAAGATTTGATCTTAGTAAAGTAGAATTCGTGTATTTGAGTGTGTCTATATTTTCCTTTCTGTCATGACCGTTTTGATTAATCTGTAGTTACGAGTGACCAAGCGACAGATGAAGTATTATTACTTCGGAGTAAACAAGACTCCTTTCAGGTGAGTCGTCATAAACAAACCTAGTACCTTATCACTCATGGAGTAGCAATCACTCACGTGTCACACCCATGGAGTAGCACTCATTCCACATTCTCACCCATGGAGTAGAACTCATCCCACATTCTCACCAGTGGAGTAGCATTCATTTTCCACGTTCTCACCCACGGAGTAGCACTCATCCCACATTATTGCCCTTGGAGTAGCCTTCATCCCACATTCTCGTCCATGGAGTAGCACTCGACCCACATTCTCACCCATGGAGTAGCACTCGACCAACATTCTCACCCAAGATGTAGGACTCATCCCACATTCTTACCCATGGAGTAGCACTCATCCTACATTCTCGCCCAAGGAGTAGCACTCATCCCACATTCTCACCCAAGGAGTAGCACTCGACCCACAATGGAGCAACACTCTTCCAACGTTCTCACATGTCACACCCATGGAGTAGCAATCATCCCCACATATCACACCCATGGGGTAGCAATCATCCCCTATGTCACATCCATGGAGTAGCAATCATCCCCCATGTCACACCCATGGAGTAGCTTTCATCCCACAATCTCACCCATGGAGTAGCTCTCATCCCACAATCTCACCCGTGGAGTAGCTCTCATCCCACATCCTTACCCATGGAGTAGCACTCTTCCCACGTTCTCACCCGTGCGCTTAGCAACCATTTTTTTCCCCACAAGTGTTAAACTTTCCTGATATCATCACCTTTTTTTCTTGATAGGAAAGACACACACTCTACACACATACCTGTTACGTATTTCATATATAGTGCTTTGAAATTGTGCTTGATAGCTGCTGACCTTATGTTTTTTTAGTTTACCTTTTTTTCTTACGTAAAACTGTTTACAACTAACCACCAAGGAGACTAGAAAGGACACTTTTAATAAATATTGGCTGTTTTTTAACTAAGTAATTGAGAAACTCTACTATCTCGTTATTTTTTAGTTTTGCAATAGCTACTCCCAACGTTGGTTTCAATTACACAAATGTGAACGGAACTGAAGGTACTGGTGTGTATATTTCTTGAACTGCGTGTCTTGTAACTTACTTTATGATTCTGCTCTGTCAACATTACCCAAGCTGGAGAAGATATGTGGTTTCTACTAGCCTTCTCTCCTTACGCTTTATTAAATACTTTTTTAAAAGGAAAGTCAATAACAATTATTAAATTGGAATTATTCATAATGACGTCACAAGTGCATTAAAGTGAGGCTTGTTGGTGAAATGCTATGTGAAATTACGGGAGTTTTGGATCAATTTTAACTGTTTTTACTGTTCAGCAATTCGTAATGTCTGTTCTACCATGTTTATTCACTGTATTGTTCGTTACACTACACATAGCTAAGTATCACTACCAAGCCTCGTTTTAGTGCAGGAAAACGCTATTGTGATGTCATCATGAATAAGGTCTATCTGACAAAAGCTTTGTTTCTGACTCCATGAACTGCACTAGTGGTACATTATCTTGATTATATTACAACCAATGTTGTATTGTTAATTCCTTGAAATAACTTGTTTTCTAGTTGGCTTGAAAGAATGGTTGGCTAAAGCTGGATCAAGTGACAAAATTGAGAATTGGTATTAGTTGCTCCTGTTAAGATAAGTTAACATAATGATACTATGATGAACAAGTGCTAGGCTTCCTTGTTTGCTGCAGTGTTCTTCAATTGTGTCGACTCTGTTGCTATTGAGATACCTGGATCAAAAGTTTTAACATTTAAACTGCAAACCAGGTTTCAAGTGAGACAGGGTCCCATGAAGGTGAAAGGTCCTTGGATCCAGACTTCAATAGTGAGATAGGATCCCATCAAGGGGAAAGGTCCTACGATCCAGATTTCAAGAGCGAAATAAGATCCCATGAAGGTGAAAGGTCCTGGGATCCAGACTTCAATATTGAGATAGGGTCCTATCAAGGGAAAGGTCCTTCGATCCAGATTTCAAGAGCAAGATAAGGTCCCACGAAGGGCAAAGGTCCTGGGATCCAGATTGCAACAGTGAGATCGGGTCCCATGAAGGGAAAAGGTCCTTGAATCCAGGTTTCAATAGTGAGATACGGTCCCATCAAGGGGAAAGGTCCATGGATCCAGATTTCAATAGTGAGATAGGTTGAAAAGTAAAAGGTCCTGGAATCCAGATTCAAGAGCGAGATAAGGTCCCATGAAGGGGAAAGGTCCTTGAATCCAGATTTCAACAGTGAGATACGGTCCCATCAAGGGGAATGGTCCTGCGATCCAGATTTCAAGAGCTTAATAAGGTCCCATGAAGGTGAAAAGTCCTGGGATCCAGATTTCAATAGTGAGATAGGGTCCTATCAAGGGAAAGGTCCTGCAATCCAGATTTCAAAAGCAAGATAAGGTCCCATGAAGGGGAAAGGTCCTGGGATCTAGATTTCAATAGCGAGATAGGGTCCCATGAAGGGGAAAGGTCCATGGATCTAGATTTCAATAGCGTGATAGAGTCCCATCAAATGAATAGGTCTCGGGACCGAGGGATCTCAAGTTTCACGAGGTGTACATAGTGTCTGTAATTATTTGAGAAGTTTTGACAGCAAATTGGTGTATGGCGAAAATAAGAAGTAACCAAACAAACTTTTAAAGTGCTGCTAAACAAAACCGGCTGACTTTTTGGGAGAATTCTATGGAACGAAAATATGATTTTTCCGAAAAAATATTTCGAATCGGATAAAACGTTATTTTTTACAGAAGTTTTAATATCGCTAAACTGGCTGCAATCGTGTTTCACTCCTTCCGCTGGCCAAAACTGCAGGCGGATGGTGGTAAACATAGTCCGGATATGATGGCCATCGGATTTCAGAAAAAGTGAAAGTGCAAGGCAGAATACTGCGAGAGGTTAAACATGTCAGAGCAAAGACGCGATTGAAGATCGGACAAAGCCAGAATTTGCAGTGCCAGCTGACAGCTGTTTTGTCCTTTTTGGGACTCGTCAGTAACACTTAGCGATGAAAATTAATACACCGGAATGAGTTCTAGTGTTCTACTGTTTATATGTCAATATTTTGGAACCGAAGGTCTTCTAAGATCCGAAATGCTCTTCTAATTTACATCTTATTGCATGGTTTGGCCATGTTCTAGCGCTTTACAGGTTTGTTTTTTGTCAAACAGTTGTTGAATTCTACATGCTTGTTTTGTCAAACCGTAGTTTTAGTTAAACATGTTAGTGGACGGATGTGCTACATTCCATCTCTTTCTCTTTGGTTCACTTGGTTCACGCAAGTGTTCACGTGTACCGCTGGTTTGGGGGTGGTGTGATGGAAGTGAGGATTGAGTTACAGCATTTGAGCGTAATAAAAATACTAGAACTCATTCCAGTGTATCTATTCACATCGCTACATGTCACTAATGAGTCCCAACAAGGAAAAAACAGCCCTTCGGCACTGCAAATTCTGGCTCTGTACGATCTTCCAATCGCATCTTTTCATTGACATGTTTAATATCTCACAGTATTCAGCCTTGCATTTTCACTTACAGTTTGGCTGAAAGGTCTTAATTGATCCTGCGACAATTATCGGATTTCACACCGAACTCAGATCAACTGCGCAAAGTTTCAGGATCATTGATCTGGTACTTAGGTTTTTGTATTTTTACACTTGTAAGTACCTCCTATGACGTCACAACTTTGGTAGTTTGCATCTTTGAAGAACCTTTTAACATATCACAGCGACCAAAATAATTATTTTAGTGCATTAAACAACATTTTTCTTTGATTCCGATAGTTGCACTTTGATATCATTGCATCCTAAAATGTTCCAACGGCCAAAAGTTGTCATATGACGTAATGAGCAACTTTCTTAATCGATTTGTGCCTTCATTTCACCAGTGTGGAAGCCGCTAAAGCGTTTTTGCCTTTTCGAAATTTCACCTACGAAACAAAAGTCGTGAAATTTCTAGGTGAACAAACACTTTCCCAAGGTCAAATGTTACGTTCTCAAGGAACGTCAAGCATTAGGACTCTGCAAGCTTTGAAGGAAATCTATTCGGAATTTATTGAAATGAATGTTTGCGTGCAGTTGTTTTTAAACTGCAAAATCTGTAAAAAAATTATCTGCACACACAAGAAAGTGCGCCAACAAGATTTTGCAACCATTGCACGTCTTATTGTTTGTTACATTTTTCAGGCCATACTGTGAAAATGTAGTCTTTACAAAGAAACCTATTCAGAGGTTAAAGGAAGAAATGGCTAGTGACAGCAGAAAATGTAAGTTGAAATCTTTCTGAACGTGCTGTACTTGCATTATGTTAGGGTGATGCAGTAGTTTTCTTTCTGTGCTGTAAAAGGTCCACAAACGTTTAGTCTGCCATCAGAACTCCTTTGCGGTTCTAGTTTTGTCTGTATTTTCTTGCAGTTTTTGACATATATGTTCTATTTAGAAATGTTTCAATGCTTTTCTTTTTTTGTCTGATTTCATAGGTAACGCTGATATGCTAAACGGCCTCTTTGTGGATACTAAAGCTGCTGCTACTTTGGAGAGCTATTGGAGCCAAATGAATGATTATTACGAAAAGTAATTACGTGACCTTTGAAGTTTCTTGATATGTATACAAAACCAGTTCAAAAATTACACAGTTCTTTCGCCACTACAGTACAAATCTAGCAACGTTTGTTACTGAGGTTATAATGGAAATGAAAGTTTATGGTTACAATTTCTTATTGAGGAAGTCTAATTGGGCTAAATCTAACCAGGTTTACAACAGATTTTATTTGAAACGGAAGTACATTGCCGTCACTTGATGTAAAGGAAGTCTAAAACTAGCCAGATTTGTAACAAATTTTATTCGAAGCGGATGCCCAATGCAATCACTCCTTGGTAAGGAAGCAAAAGTACCCAGGTTCATAACAGATTTTGTTTGAAACGGAATTCCGTTTCCATCACTCCATGTAAATGTCTAAAACTAGCCGGGTTTAAAGCAGATTTTTTTGAAACGGAAGTCCACTGCCGTCACTCCTTGTTAAGGATGTCTAAAACTAGCCAGGTTTTACAACAGTTTTTTTGCCATCACTCATTAGTAATGAAGTCTGAAACTAGCCAGGTTTATAAATATTTTGTTTGAAACGGAAGCCCATTGCCGTCATTCCATGGTAAGGATGTCTCAAACTAGCCAGGTTTATAACAGATTTAGTTTGAAACGGAAGCCCATTGCCTTCACTCCTTGGTAAGGAAGTAGAAGTAGTCAGATTTTGTTTGAAACGGAAGCCCATTGCCATCACTCCTTGGTAAGG
>JAOBRD020264007.1:0-23536 GCA_027575215.2 Hydrozoanthus sils
GATAGCAGACCAACTCCCATTAAGGATCGGGAAATTATTTGGCTGATTTCTCGCTGTTTTTATTATTCCAGCTTTATATCAATTCACATTTTCCCTTTCCCCAACTCACTCCAACACAACAGACATTTGAATCTCTTGATGCCTTGGCAACAAATAAACTCGCTTGAGGGTGATAAAAGGTACCCCCATTATAAAAATAGTTGGGTGAGAATGAACTAAGCTGTGACGAGCAAAAACTATTTTTCATAGGCCCTACATATAATTACTTATGCTGCAAACCTCCAACTTGTTCATTTTTTTCTAATTAACTGTTTGTATGTTACCAGTGTAAGGAAAAATAATTAAAACATAAGAATTTTCTGTGTTGCACATTTCAAACTCAAAAAGATTGGAGGTTTATTGCACAGAGCGTTTGTTTATCTAATTTATCATGCCTAAAATAAGTTGTTATATAAAAACCACAGAGGGGAGCAATTTTTACAAAGCTGGACTAGCCCAGAAATAATTAGAGCACTAGAAAATTGTTGAAGTCAGGTTTTGCACTTTTTCTATAAAAGAATGCTGGAAAGGGTTTATGAGATGTCAAACCAAGAATGAAAAAAAAAAAGCTAGCCAATTTTTGAATTTTTCAGTATAACCCCAACTGCACCCGGCAGAGTTTCATAAAAGTTTGACTTAGCACACAAAATACACAAAAACAAAACACACAATTTACCTGTAAACAGAGGTCCCTAAAGTCGTTTCTATTCATTTTAATCTTCCTTTAGCTACAAGTAAGTTACAAACAATTCTCGTGCTTTACACACGGGCCCCTTTTTAACCACAACCTTGAAAATCTAGCTTGACTCTACTAAGTTTTTGAAGGACGCTTTGCTTAACCCTCAGTGCAACACAATTTTGCCGTGATGCATTGTGGGAAAATCGTTAGAAAATTGTGCGGGACAGTCTGTCTACCCAAATATTCGGATTTTTTTCATAAGTCTCGATCCAGGCTTACATTCTACAAAAATTCGTGCCCATTCGACGTTTTATCTGTTGATCAAACTTGCAGTAATGCAGAATGTAGCTGGCGATTACTGGCACACTTGCTCATTTGGCCCCTTTTCCATGAACAACAACTGTCAGCCGATCAACTTGATCGTTCCGACTTTTTTGTTAATTTCACAGTGCCAATAAACAGTTCTTCGTTACTAGCAAGGATTAAGCCTTCCTAGCCCTTTGTGACGAGCTCAAACACCAGAAAATGGCCAGTATCAGTATTTCCAGTCTTCCAGTGTTTGATCTTGGAGAAAGAGCATTTTTAAGATATACCACCCTCTCCCCCAAGAGGTCTTTTCTTCCCTATATTTTAATTTGATTGGATGACCACCTTAAAGGAAACACGTGCATGTATGTTTCGATCAACCTGCTTATCTTAGTTTAGAGAAGTCAAACTCTGACATGCTGTCACTTACCAAAGGAAAAGGGTATGTGGGCTCGATTCCCGCTCGGGGCAGTTTGGTTGTTTTCTTTCTCGGCTTCTCTTAAGCTTGCCTTTACATAAATGCATGGTAAATCACAGCGTGTCAGAATTTGACCTCTCTGAAGATGATCATTCATAAACATTGGGTCCCCAGTAATTATCCTCTCGGCTGTTGCGAGTGCCCTGTCACCTTTGTATACCATGCATGTCAGTTAAAAGTTTTCTTGTTGTATGGTATTCTATATTTTAATATAATGTAGTGTAATGCATTTTCCTGGCAAAGGAAATAAACAAAAAGAATAAATAAAAAAGAAGGTTGTTGCTTTGTGTGATTCTGCCATTGGTTTCGGCTCCACCAAATATATCGATAAGTTTGTTGTCAAATTGTAGACACGAAAATATAGTCATCCAGCAACCCAAAGTTTCTTCTCTATAGCTTCGACAAGTGCTAATTATTTGTGTTTAAATCATTCAGGTGAAAGTAAAAACCTAAAATTTGCTTTTTACGAATCAAACTGACAACAAATTTAGATTACAAAACCAATCCACACTGGAAAAAATAAGACAATACAAACCTGCCTTATATACTACACTACAGCACATATTCAGGAATTTTAATGGGAAATTAAAAACCACAAAGAGGGAAAGAATATATTTGTAAACTCTTTAGAGTTATTGTTACGTTTTCATTGAATGCTAATTAACTATAACTTTAATACACAAGCCAAAACCACAAACTTTATATATTAATTCTTCTAAAACTTAAACTGCTTATTAAAACCATTGTAACGTTTTCATGAACTGATAATAAATTTAAAAAGAGAAAGCAGAAATAGACTGTCGATTCCTCTATCAATCGCAGTATTCTTCCATTGAAGCGCTTACCAAATTGCATAGTAGTACATGGTAGTGAATAACTACAAATATAAAACCACGAAGGCGATATTTGTTTAGCAAATATCATTGGCACAGCTCTATCTGGTGTTTTGTTTCCAATTGATCATGACTATTCCGAAAAAGATACATGGCGGTTGTGTATTTACCACAATGCAGTACATTACACGGCAATCTTAAAAAGCAGAGTTTTTTGTTGTTTGTTTAATTTGTTTTTGTTTTTCCATTTTATAACTAAATGTAAATATATTTAAAATTGTACAAATTATTGTGAGTTTTTAACTTCCTGAAGACTTTTAACCTTGTATAAATAAAACTTCTACTACTACTACTAACTACTGACTACTACATTGCGAACCTTACCCGGTTAAAAGAAACTTAAGGAAGATAACAGTTTGTAACACTTTTCCTTGTACACAAATGCACATCTTTTTAGTCAATCTTATTACAAAAAGCCGAGTTTATATATGGCGCATACGTCCATCCCACACTCGTTAGGATCTCATGCAGTCTCAATCGAGACACGAAAATGAAAAATCGCTGTTAGATTACTAAGATCGTGAGTAATATTCCCTAGTTAATGATTGTAGCGCCCGAAACAGCTTTGTGTCTTGCTAACAACACTTAGGATCTCGTTAGTCAAAAAAGAAAACACTTTGTCTTGTTTTCGCATATTTCTGCCACAACACCAATCTTAATGATTATCGATTGTTCTGCCTTTATGCATAATTAGTGCCATCAATTAGTCGTTAACTAAAGGGCACGTGCAGCTTGTGTTGCTCGAGCTGCTCTAATGTTTTTCTCGTCGAGAGGCATTTTATAAATTGATTTAAGTTTTCAATTCATTCTAAGAATATAACAACCCAACCCTATTGCTATTGAATTGTGAATTGCCATGTCGCCGCTGTTCCCATAAAGATCGGCGGCACAGTGTCTGAACCGTTAGCGTGTCAGACTGGTTACCCTAGGGGTGCGATTTGAGAGCCGCCAGACCACTGTGTTGTGCCGTTGAGCATGGCACCTTTACCCGAATTATTCCTGTTATTTCGGCTTTATGAATAACTACCAGCTTTTGCTGGGGTCTAACCTGCGATGGATTAGTGCCTTTTCGTCGATGCCAGGGGAAGTCAAAGACTCTCATCTGCTTACAACCGCGAACCGGAAAAATTCAAAAAATTCACCGGCCCAATAAGCAAATGATGAACGAGAAATATTAAACCTGCTAGTTTTTTAGCTATAAAAATCGTTAACTTCAACAATAATTATTTATCATTGACTAAGGAAGCAATTACGAGTGCTTTTGAAAACCTGCCTCTTAGTTGACGGTGATAAAACGTGTTCCTTGCTTTCCGTTGAAATATAACACATGCAAGATAACTTTGTAATACATTCTTAACCAATATAGGGAGAAAGGCCTTATTTTCTTATTCATCAATTTGAACAAGTGGAAGCAAAAAATGCTAGTTTATAAATACAGAGAAGTCACAATCTAAAAATGACAAAAACGGAGTAAAACATGACATATATGAACATGCACTTAGTACTTGAGTTTCGAGAGAAGCGAAGTTATAACAAGTTTGCCAGCCTAGCCATTGAGGTGATAAGTTCAGCTAGTATATTTAGTATATTGGTTTGATGCGATCAATACTGTTAATGGGGTCTAGAGAAAAGAGCCAATTCATCCCAAGTAAAAGTTTCAATTCTCACGGCTGCTAATGTCGTACTCAAAGAAGTCTTTCAACATGCAAGCTATAACTTTAGTCAACTTCAATAAATTTATACTAAATTCAATCCAAGATACTCTTAGACTTTTGCTGACCAAATCCTTGTCAGCTCCCGTAATCTTACCCAGTTGCTCACAAATTTACAGATAAGCCTGGACTCACACACGCATGTGCAAGCACAGAGAGACTTTGAAAAGCTAGATTTGTTACATTTTTCAGTATCAAATAAAAAATATCGTGTGTGGTGAGCACACTTGTGCGATTTGTTATTTTAGAGTAACTATATCATAATCATAAGAGTTATTTCTGTCATTTAATACAAGTACCCGTTTGTTTACCAATTCGTAAACTTCTCTATAGCAACTAGTTATCAAATGGAAAGCACATATAAGAAGAAAGAGTTTATTAAAAGGACGAAGGCTTAAAACCCAAAACTTTATTTTAGTAAATCTTGAACAAAAGTATTACATGATTAACCCTAGCACGGCTCAGTAGAATCTAACTCAAGTATATCAATTAACAAGACAATGAACCAAACTCTGCAAGCACCACGCACCACAAGTTAAGCTTCAAGAAGGCACTTAAAGCCGGACATTTAGACGCTAAGCAAAAAAGAAAGCTTATCAGGTTTTTGACACTTTAGAGTGTTTTCACATCAGTTATTAACGATTGCGTGCTGTTTTTTAACAAAAATAAACTAGTGTTGTTGGGTTTTTTTTACGAAAAGCGGTGGTGCTGGTATGGTTTTATTGGCTTTGGTCGGCAAATTGTAAAAGTCCAGTACTTTAGAAGTAAAGATTTTTTTCAACACCCTATTTTAGATTAAGTGGTGTTGAAAGATCTCGCGTGGACAGGCGTTCCAGTTGATATTAGAACTGTTGATAGACTGTCGTCTATAGTCTGCTTACAAGAGAATATAACAACACCTGACTTGACAAAAGATTGACTGCTGAAACTAAAGCACGGTTTAGAAAAGACAACGACTAAAGTTATAAACTTATAGAGTTATACAAGATCAATAACCTTACACCATATCAGGCACGATTTAATGTAACTGCATGCATGACCGCAGTGACTCGAGACAACGAGGCAGCTCAAACTATTCTCCCTAATCCCTCGCCATGTTCAGGCTTCTCAGTCAAAGGTTTTCTGTCATGCCGGCTCGATTTCAGCCACGCTATACCCCCACGTTTTCGCTTTGTTCAACCCGCCTCACGCTTCCCCTACTTTTTTCTTTGTCGACCCCGCATAGCCCGTGTTGCTCCCCACTTTTTTGCTTTGTCCACCCCGCACAAATTGTGTTACCACGCGCTTGCTTGAGATGCCATTTATCATTTCAAAACTGATCAATGCTCAACCGCAATTTTTTTTACCTTCGGCCACTCGGCTATAGTCTCCTCCGCAGAAAACTATTGAGGAGACTGGGAGCTAGTCCCGATGTTTGTCAATGATTGCCTCTACATTTTTACCAGCTCGCTTTCTTCCCTCAAGTTGCTTAAAACTTTTCATTATTTTATTAGAAAGTGGAGCCTTCCTCAATTATTGAAGCACGAGCCGATAGGTTCAAAGAATGACCAGGATAACTGTAAAGATACATGCTTTTCTATACTTGTTTTTTTATTCCATTTAAATGAAAGGATCTTTGACATAATATGGCAGAAACGGAAACTGTCCACCATGGTCAAAAAAGATCTATAGAAGGCTATGTACCAGCTTGGCTTAGCGCGATTAGATTCGTTAAGAAATAGTTGATGCGAGACAGTATTTACCTCCGAAATAGAAGATAATGACGTTGAAACAAAATGGCGGACGTTCCGTGTTCGTTTCGTATAACGATACTAAAAATATTACAAAAAATACTATTCCCCATAACACCAAGAAGGCAACAAAACTTGGTTTAAAAGTATTTCAAGCCGGTCAGTAAGTTTTATTTTTACATTTATTGTTGTAAATTAAGCTGCTTGTGTGTCAGTTTCGTCACATGCTGTGATTCAATAAAAGTATTTTTTTTTTATAAAACTTTCGTTTGTCTTTAAAAAAAAATCTGTAATGTAGATCAGTTGCCTCGCTGGTATATACTAATTAAAACACTTATCCTATTTCAATTTCGGTGGATAGTGGCTTAATGAATATCTACCTCAATCTACCCTAAATATTCTGCCACTATCCACCTCGATTAAAACAGGTTAATTGTCAGTTAACCGGCAGAGCTGGGAAATCTTGTGGCGTACAGTTGGAAAGCGCTGCTCGCCTGATTACCTAAAATTCGTGTGTCATAAAGTTAGCGCAAATTTGACATTTTGATCACAATGATTGAGCAAGAAGTGAAACTTTTGTGAATCCAGAGCCGAAAACAAGTTCTCGAGCTTCTGTCGCAAGGCATTATGGGATCGGTCAACGACGACAACGTAAACACTTCTGAAACCTCTCCTGGACTTACCATAGGTAGCCCCCAATAATAATAATTTTTATTTATAACATGTCAAAAACACTTGATCAATTGTATTACTCAATCCATATGTTTGACTATTTCTTTATCCAAATCTTTTGGGAAGATAATTTGTTGTATGACTCAATTGATATTTTTCTTTTTGTCAAAAAAACTTTAACGGGATCAGAAGTGGCCGTGCGCACGCTACTGGTGTGCCATCACATTTTACCTTTTTTAGCCTGATCAGAAAGATACGATTCCCATTACAAGATTTGATAAAGCTAAAAAAAAAAATAAGCTTCATCAAATCTTTTAACATAATCTGACAATACTGTATCTTTCAAATAACTTAAGTTAATAGTCCATTCCACGATTCCTGAAAGGTAACTGAGCATTTATACGAGACCGAATCGATGGTTGTCCTGGAACAGTTAGAGAAGTCGAAATAATTGACAAAACGGTAATCATTTCCACTTCTCTAACTGTGCTAGGACAACCTTTGCCTCGGTTTCACGTAGAAGCTTGGTTACCATTCAAGAACCGTGAAATGGACTTTTGTTTCTGTTTCTCGATTCTCGGAAAATCTTGGCCAGAAATTTTAGCTACTAATAAAATTGCAGCTGAGAAGACAACTCGAAATTCTCACAATATACCTCTCACATATTTAGTGTAAGTGCTAACAAAAATTAAAAAATCTCAAGTAGCGTTCTCGAAATAGCTGAATTTCGGAAGCTGACAAAAGTGTTTTTATCGTTAATTTCTGTTCAGGCAGCATTGTAAGCATTACTCAGATTTTAGGCAGCATTTTAAGCAGCATTAAGGCAGCATTTTAGGCGGCATTTTAGGCGGCATTTTAGGCAGCATTAAGACAGCATTTATACAGCATTAAAGCAGCATTTTAGGCAGCATTAAGGCATCATTTTAGGCAGCATTAAGGCAGCATTAAGGCAGCATTTTAGGCAGTATTTTAGGCAGCATTAACGAAGCATTTTAGGCAGCATTTTTGGCAGTATTAACGAAGCATTAAAATAAAGCATCTTTAAGGCAGCATTTTAGGCAGCATTAAGACAGCATTTTAGGCAGCATTTTAGGCAGCATTTAGATAGCATTTTAGGCAGCATTAAGGCAGCATTTTTGGCAGTATTAAGGCAGCATTAAAATAAAGCAGCTTGAAGACTGCATATTAGGCAGCATTAAGGCAGCATTAAAATAAAGCAGCTTTAAGGCAGCATTAAGGCAGCATTTTAGGCAGCATTAAGACAGCATTTTAGGCAGCATTAAGGCAGCATTTTAGGCAGCATTAAGGCAGCATTTTAGGCAGCATTTTAGGCAGCATTAAGACAGTATTTTAGGCAGCACTAAAGCAGCATTTTAGGCAGTATTTTTGGCAGTATTAAGGCAGCATTTTTGGCAGTGTTAAGGCAGCATTAAAATAAAGCAGCTTTAAGACTGCATTTTAGGCAGCATTAAGGCATTAAAATAAAGCAGCTTTAAGGCAGCATTTTAGGCAGCATTAAGGCAACATTTTAGGCAGCATTAAGGCAGCATTAAGGCAGCATAAAAAATTTGTATCAACTCTCTATGAGAAATTTGTAATGTCGTACACGTCGGCAACCCTGTGCAAATAATTCAGTTGCGTGTACGAAATATAAAGCTTCGTTCGTCACGGGTTTGTCCCCCAGGTTTTAAGCACACACGGTTATTCTTGGCAAGCTAAGCCTCAATATCCCATTGCAAAACGACCGGTAACACGGAAAAAATGATACGGGAAGCGGTAAGGTTCAAACTGGAACACACTGTAGGTGAACGAAGAAGAGGGCGGCTAACTGACAGCAGAAGACACGTGGCCGCAGAACTAAGGAGAGTCAGAATCACGTGACAGATGCGCATGCGTTTGAGAGCAATAGTTAATGGCCTATGCTGCGCATGGAGTTAAGAGCTTAAGTAAGTAAGTAAATGATTTAGTAACTAAGTAAGTAAGTAAAAGAGTAAGAAAGTTAAATCCAACTGATGCTTATTGAAGTAAATTCGTCGATTCAACATTTAGAATACGACACTCTAAACGCCATTTCTAGATCAATGTAGTGATATTCGCCGTCACGGCTCTAACTCAATATTTAGTCGAAACAATTTTGAAAGGTTGAAGAAGCGGAAATATTGGAGATTCAAAAAGTTGGTTAAGCGTAGCAAAAATACATTCAAATGTGTGCACAAAAGTAATTGAAGTGTATGCTTTGAAATGAACTTTTATCTATCTATGCCCGCTGCTGTTAGAGGTAATAAAAAATACCGGAGTTCCGGTTGCAAATTCTCTTGTTTAACAAGTTTTATTGTTATACTAACCGGAAACGGCAATACAATAAACGCCAATCAGTAGACGATTAGTCCAATTGTTATTTATGATCATAAAGCAAGGAAAGGCGTAATATAGGTGCGCCAATATCTCGCTGAAAGCTCACAAAGAAACGCCACAAAAATACAATATAATCCCGTTAAAAATTCAATCAAAAATCTTCAAAAACACTTGTCTTTGAGTGTTTCCTGCGGTTTCTTGTCAAATACTGATATTGAGCTATCGGAAGAGTTGCGGCTAAACTTCCGGCAAAAACCACAGGATTGAATATAATATCTGAATAGCACTTTTCTAAGGGCGCTTTTTCGTGACCTTAGCAGCTACAAACTAAAAACAACTTTCAACCCGTTAAATACCATGTTTTTGCAATTTTGACGGAGTTAATATTATAATTTATTTGAAATGTCTAAAAATGAATGCTTGAATGAAATCTTGTTCATGCACTATAAACAAAATGAGGACCGGTGTTTAGTAGTAGATTCATTGCATGATAATGAAACACTGTAAGAGAAAAAAAAACGCTGTAAGAGATCAAATACACTATAACATACTAAAATATAGGAAAAGAAAAACACATTTTTAATGACGGAATAGAGACAGTTAACTACAATGACAATGCGTATTTACAGACAGCTCCAATTTACAGAAAAATAGATCAGCTGGCTTGAACTTGGCTCCCCGTTAACGAGTTGGCACACTGACCGCTCAGCCATACATAGTGTCTCCTTTTTAACCATTTGTTCAACAACTGTTCTATGTAGCGTGAAGAAGTTGGAGGGTCGGTAATCGTGAAGAAGGTAGATGGTGGGTTATCGTGATAAGATTGAGGGTGGGTAATTCGAGAGGATTGAGGGTTGGTAATCCTGAGGAAGATTGAGGGCGGGTAATTTAAAGAAGGTTAAGGGTGGGTAATCCTGAGAAAAATTGAGGATGGGTAATTTAAAGAAGGTTAAGGGTGGGTAATCCTGAGAAAAATTGAGGATGGGTAATTCGAGGAGGATTGAGGGTGGGTAATCGTGAAGAAGATTGAGGATGGGTAATTCGAGAAAGATTATGGGTGGGTAATCCTGCAGAAGATTGAGGGTGGGTAATTCGAGAAAGATTATGGGTGGGTAATCCTGAAGAAGATTGAGGGTGGGTAATTAGAGGAAGATTGAGGATGGGTAATTCGAGGAAGATTATGGGTGGGTAATCCTCAAGAAAGATTGAGGGTGGGTAATTCGAGGAAAATTGAGGGTTGGCAATCTTAAAGAAGATTAAGGGTGGGTAATTCGAGGAAGATTTAGGGTGCGTAATCCTGAAGAAGATTGAGGTAGGGTTATTCGAGGAAGATCGAAGGCGGGTAATCCTGAAGAAAATTGAGGGTGGGTAATTCGAGGAAGAATGAGGGTTGGTAATCCTGAAGAAGATTGACGGTTGCTAATCTTGAAAACGAAGGAAGATGAGTTGTCGTGAAGAAGATGCAGGCTGGGAAATCTAGAAGATGGAGGGTGGGCAATTCATAAGAAATTTGAGGGTGGGTAATTCAAAGAAGATTGAGGATGGGTAATGCTGAAGAAGATTAAGGGTAGGTAATCCTGAAAACGAGGGAAGATGGGTTATCCTGAAGACGCAGGGTGGGCAATCGACTAGAAGAAAATGGAGGTTGGGCAGTCCAGAAGAAGATTGAGGGTGGGTAATTCGAAGAAGATTGAGGGTGCGTAATCCTGTAGAAGATTGAGGGTGGGTAATTCGAGGAAGATTGACGGTGGGTAATCCTGAAGAAGATTGAGGGTGGTAATTCGAGGGAGATTGAGGGTGGGTAATCCTCAAGAAGATTGAGGGTGGGTAATTCGAGGAAGATTATGGGTGGGTAATCCTGAAGAAGAAGGAGGGCGGGTAATCGTTAAGAAGATGGAGGGTGGCTAATCCTGAAGGCGATGGAAGGCGAGTAATTGTGGAGACGATAGAGGGTGGATAATCCTGAAAACAAGGGAAGATGGGTAATCCTGAAGAAGATAGAGGGTGGACAATCCAGAAGAAGATGGAGGGTGGGCAATCCAGAAGAAGGAGGAGGATGGGTAATCCTGAAGAAGATGGAGGGGGGTAGTCCTGAAGAAGATGGAGGATGGGTAATTGTGAAGAAGATTGAGGGTGGGTAATTCTAAAGAAGAGGGAGGAGATGATAGTAGTGCCAAAGAACAGAGAAGAACGTTTAATGTGAAAGAGAAGAAGAGATTAGTAGTAAATAAGAAAAGTTAGAATATAGGGTTATAATTAGGGCTAGTTTTAGTTGACAATTGGCGGATAATCTGGGACTTCGTTTCCTCTCCAGCCTATGTCATTAGCTTCTTTTTGCGCGTGCCCAGTCGTTGCATTACCTTTGCATGTAACTAGCGTGCGGAAACACGTAACGAACTGTTTGTTGAGAAAATAAAAGGTTTATTCAAATCGTTCTATTAGCTCGTGTTAAACAAAGTTGAGGTCGAACATTACTTAAAAAATCAATAAACAAACGTGGCCGATTAGTAATAATCTACGCCTGGCACTGACTCACTAATCAAAAGGCAAATTTTCAAAATATGTCAGAAATACCTTTGTTTCCGTTCAGATTTTTATAGCCTTTAGCATCCTTTGTTCATCTGCTTATACTCTTAAGGCCAATTTAGAAAGCACGTTTATTGCAGTGGTGCAATTATCTTTGTTCATTCCTTGATTATCGATATTTAAGCTTCCTTCCATCACGAGTACATAGAAGAGTATAGGTTAATAACATCCGGGGACCTAGCCCGTTATTAATCAACGACCCAATATCGTAATTCTCTCTTTTCAACTGAGCCAAACAAACAGCAAATAGGATGATAGTGTTTCTCCGAGCTTTTTTGCAACCAAAATTGAAACCTTGTTTTGGAAGCAAATGAGTTTTCTTAGGAAGCTACTAATATTGCCAGCTTTAAGAAGGAAGCTTGCATCACACAAAAAGGCGGAAATTTCAAAAAAAGGTTTTTTTTAATATTTTCGAGTTACGACAAAACTGCCCAACATAAATTCCTCTTCAAAAGATTGCAAATTTAGCATCTACACCGAATTACTTAACAACGGGCTTCCTTCCAAATGAACCGTTCCAATATCTACTTCAAACCATTGTCAATAATCACCTACTTATAAGAACACTCTAAACAAAAAATTTATATCCATGATCAAAAGATTATAAAGCAATTTCATAAAGTAGGGGACACTTGAAGCGTTCATTCACTTGAACAATACATTCTACTCCCATGTCCATTTGTGGTCTACGTCGGATGCCTAATTGCACTGGCTTCTTCTTTTCTGCAATATTGTCTCTGTACCCAAATTGCTGTCACTTACCCAGCAGATTCTAGTTTATAGCCAATCCCTTAGCTAAGGTTAACAGACTTTATGGTTTTAAGTTTGTTTCCATTACATGAAAAGGCAATGTATAACTAAATTGGACTTATTTAGGTGACGTACGTTATTTATTAACCAAATTGAAGCTGCTCTTAGTGACAGATGAACTTAAGAGTTAATCGAGCATATTAAAGTCTGATCCACGGCTATTTTAAGGAATATGCAAAACCGATACTGGACTAGAGTAGAGAAAACATTTATCATCTGGTTTCAGTGAAGTTTTTTGTAATGAAAACTGTCCTTCCGACAAAAAGAAAGAAAACGCCCCAACGGAATTATGTATTGGAAGGCAAAAATGATTGCTTGCCGCCAACTACAACAGGAAATGTTCTATCTTAAATTTGTCCTTGTTCTAATTTCTTTTCCATGCGATCAGTCATCCAGATCTTACCACACCCTTTCTAACTTTCACAAAGGATCTCAAACGGCGGCATGTCGCGTGCACACGGTCACACTTAGGCAAACAATATGGTTTTTCTCTGATAAAATAATAGGGAATTCTTAGAACGCGTCGTTATAGAGTGTGACGCAGCCGGTTGACCTAGGCATCAGGCTGGGCGATTATAACCATCAATCAAAACTAAGAAAAGAGGAAACCACTGTACTATACGTGGGGGCTGTAAACAACACGCGATGGCCGTCTTAATTTTAACTGCTCTCAACAGTTTCATATAGCAGGAGACGCTAGATAAAATATAAGCGAGCTTAATTGTGCGTGGCTTCAGACAGCTTCAAGTAGTAATGACTCCGATGTATCTATTATCCCTACATTTGTCTTTCACGTATGTCGAATGGCGCGCATGAAAAAGTTGAACATGGTTTACTGGCAGTGGCACTAAAAGCTAAAATCTTTAAGTCAAGCAATGAAGCGTCCTATGAAAGTTTGCAAATTACTCGATTACATTATAAACACTCAACGCTAAAACCTTAAAACCGAGAAATGGAGAATCCTGTGGAAGTTTGAAAGAAATCTAACTGCGTGCCTGATTTTGCAAGCACTTGGAAAACGTAAGCGCTCATTCAATATCTCCTGCCGTATTCAACAAGACGTGAGATAAATGACATTAATTGGCTGCACACCTCCAGCGACAGGTGTTTCCTATCATTCTAGAAACACTTGAACAACATAACAAAGGGTTCGGGAGGTGGTCCGACATTCTGGACAATTTGAAAACGATCACGTATATACAAGGTTAATCATTACTTTTGATCCTGAACAAGCTTATGTATGAAAGCTATGCAACAACGAAAAGCGAACACTTTCGTGCAAATCTACCAAACCCATAGGTCTGGCTCGCACGCAACTGTATTGTAAGGTTAACGTGACACTTTACAAGAAAAGCAGACGCATAAACCTGCTTCACGAACTTAACCAATACTTGAGTCAATATTAAAAGCAATACCGTGATTTCTGACAAAATAGGAGAAAATTGTGTAGGCGTGCTATAACAAAAAGAAAAACCCAAAACCCACTTAACATCAAACAACATGCACTTTGGATATTTAGTGCTTTGACTGATGTAGAAAACAAGTTCCTACTATTAAAGTTATTCACCTGGGCAAACCCTACAACAACAAAGCGTATTACACTCGAATGTTCCATTTGTGTTCATGTAGTAACTAGTCGATCATCCCAATTCACTGTGACAGTCAAAGGGATCGAAGCCAGATCAAGTGTGCATAGATCGCAGAATAGTATGGGTTGACAGGATTAAAGTTCTTTCAACAATGTGCCACTTGTCATTCTTTCAAACAACGAAGGAGAATTGAGAAGAAGAACCCACAACTACAACATCACAAGATGATAAAACGTTATTGAAGAACTTTCACCTTTCAGGTCTTTTCATCTAGTTCTTCTCTAACCTTGTTAGGTCCTTTTTGAAAATCAGTTTTAGTGAGAGAGCTCAGTCCTAATAAGAGATTATTACATTGTTATTATTATTATTTATCATTTATTAACCTTTTCGAGTTACTAAAACCCTCTTACATTAGCTTTCGTCCTACTAAACAACAAAAACAACAACAGCATCAATTGTTTGTTAGCGCTTTGAAAGCGTTTGCTTAGGTCAGTGCGATCCAAAAAGTTGAACTGGGACTGAGTGAAAACAAAAATTCTTACATTAAAAACAGCTTGACTTTCGAAGCAAAAGTGAGTTTATAGAAAGTAGCAAGATTTCGTAATCCACAGCATAAAACGAGCATCACTAACATCCTAATGTTTCATATCTCTACATTTATTTATAGTAAAGAATGGTTTTGGGTTAGACAACATAGGTAGTATTTACCTTTGGAAAACATGGGTTTCTTGATAAACTTATAAAACAAGGATATATATTTCAAAAGTACAAGTCAGTGTTTTCGTTTATCGGTTTTGTTCACTTCTTTCAATGAATTAACCAAACACCGGCATTAAAAACAGCTTGACTTTCGAAGCAAAAGTGAGTTTATAGAAAGTTGCAAGATTTCGTAATCTACAGCATGAAACAAGCATCACTAACATCCTAATGCTTCATATCTCTACATTTATTTATAGTTACGAACGGTTTTGGATTAGACAACATAGGTAGTATTTACCTTTGGAAAACATGGGCTTCTTGATAAACTTATAAAACAAGGATATATATTTCAAAAGTACAAGTCAGTGTTTTCGTTTATCGGTTTTGTTCACTTCTTTCAATGAATTAACCAAACACCGGCATTAAAAACAGCTTGACTTTCGAAGCAAAAGTGAGTTTATAGAAAGTTGCAAGATTTCGTAATCTACAGCATGAAACAAGCATCACTAACAACCTAATGCTTCATATCTCTACATTTATTAATAGTTAAGAATGGTTTTGGATTAGACAACATAGGTAGTATGAACCTTTGGAAAACACAGGCTTCTGATAAACTTATAAAACAAGGAAATATATTCGAAAAGTATAAGTCAGTGTTTTCGTTTATCGGTTTTGTTCACTACTTTCAACGAATTAACCAAACACCGGCATTAAAAACAGCTTGACTTTCGAAGCAAATGTGAGTTTATAGAAAGTTGCAAGATTTCGTAATCTACAGCATGAAACAAGCATCACTAACATCCTAATGCTTCGTATCTCTACATTTATTTATAGTTAAGAAGGGTTTTGGATTAGACAACATAGGTAGTATGAACCTTTGGAAAACACAGGCTTCTTGATAAACTTATAAAACAAGGATATATATTTGAAAAGTACAAGTCAGTGTTTTCATTTATCGGTTTTGTTCACTTCTTTCAATGAATTAACCAAACACCGGCGGTCAATAAGAAGTGATCTGTAGTGTGGATTAAAAGATGAAACTGTTTTAAACTGTCACTGTATTAATGTACAGAAATTGAGCAGTTGTGACAAAGAAGCCTGAAGAAAACTCAGAAATTTAGTGGTATTGGAATTTATTACCTCTACAGGAAAGGCGTATCATTTTGAGTTGCATACAAAGACTCTCATTAAGAATGTTTCGTTTTGTTGTCGGAGTGTGCATAACGACCGGAATGAATCACTAATCTATAGACGACCTGGCTCATCTCAGAGTGGATAAAGAACAATAACAAGGAAACCATGTAAAGAGCATCAATATATTTGCTGAAAGCACATGAAAGCAAGTGCACAAAAATGCAATATAACCCCGTTAAAAATTCGATAAATAATTCTTCAAAAACACTTGTCTTTGAGTGTTTCCGGTCCTGTGGAATACTCTAAAAATATCAATATTGGTTTATGGCGAAGTATGGCAAATTACAACTGCTTTGTTGGCTTTAATAAATAGATAATAACTTATAATAATAAACATGTAGAAAATATGATAACATTGAAGTATAATACTATAACTCTAAAATGTCTGCGTGCTCGGCTCAGTCGGTAACAACAGCTGTAGGCTCCCAAGCGTGAGGCATTGGGTTCAACCCCCGCCTTTGTCGAGGGTTAAACATTTGTGCGGCTTTCTTCGATTCCTTCACACCATCCATGGACAGGGACGTTAAGCCGTTGGTCCCAGCCATTAATCTTTATTCAAGAAGATTAGGCTGTATAGGCGGTAAATAAAGATAAAACAAGTAACACTGACTACAGAAGAGTTTGGAACTTACACGAGAAGATAATAGGAAGTACTACCATTCAGCTCCAGCCGCAAAGTCGAAGGTTATGTGCTCGGCGAACCGGAAGCTTTTAAGCTTTAAACAATAGAATATGGAGCATCATCCACTAAGATTTACCAAAAATTATCAAGGAATTAGTAGCACGGTTTTCATATATTTTTTCCCTGATTAAGGCGGGACTTAACCTAAAGCACGCTTTGTGGCCACTTTTCCTCATGTTTTTTCCGATATCTTCGTCCATGGTCTGAATCTACAAAATCCCTATGCTTAAAACACAGATGAGATGAAGGAGAGTCAGCTTGAGTATTTTAAGAATTTTTCGATAAATTTTGAGTTTTATTTTTTTTCTCAAAGATTGGTAATTTTAAGGAGATATTTTAAATTGGTGATTTTTTGGGAAATTTAAAAATTAATTTTGAAGTTAATATTTGATGTAAATTCGCCAACCGTTCTCAAACCAAAGCTGTACTAGTCCCTTGCATGGAGGAACGGTTTGGCGGTTTTACTCAAACTCCTTCTTATTCAAATATCTCATTTTCAAATTCCTCGCTATCCAACCAAAAATTTAGGTTAAGTCCCGCCTTAACCTCCTGGAAAGTAGTCAATCATTTTCCTCGTTAAACAACCCATCAAGATTTTCCTAAGTTCTTCTGCGATCTGCTACTCTATATGTGCAAAGCAAAAACATCTATAATATTGGATTTTACTTTTTGAAGCAGGACTTTTGTATTTCTTATATCTTATCTTGAAAAGGTGTAGGTAAATAACTTTTCTGTTTCAAACCAGTTTACATTAAAAAGTTAAAGTTATAGATAGCATGCCACGATAACAAAAATATAGTTGTTACAATTATAACTATTACTGCTGCTATCAGTTTTACCTTTACTACCATTTTATTCATCAACTTCTAACGATTTTTTTACCGAACAATTATATTACAGCCAGGGGGATGACATCCGGGATAACATTCGTACCTTAAATAAAAGGACCCCCGGACGGTCCCCCCAAAATCGGATGTGCTCCTAATTTTAAGGCAATGCTGGAATGCTTGCGCAAATTTTTGATGCGTGCTCGAATGCTCGATTTATTTTAAAACAAAAATGCCCGGTCTTGCATTGAAAAAGTGGGGTGCTCGCCAATGACCAAGGGCCCTAATTAAGGCGAGATCGAGCACTATAAGCCTAATTAGCGAGTCCAGCCTTTTTTAGATTTGTCTCTTTATAATACAAATAATACTAATAAAAAATGGTAATGATAATAATATGACATTATAAACTATTAATTATTTAAATAACTTTTTTTATTTAAATCCAATTATTTTGTTTTATTATTAAGTAATTCTTTATATTTTATTTTTTGTTTCATACATATCAATTTTATTCTGTAATTTTTATGAATTCTGTCAAGCGCGCAAGAGCATCTACTTATGATTTGCTGCACTATACAAAATTGAATTTATTATTATTACTATTATTATTGTTATTATTTATTATAATAATAGTAATGATGACAATAAAAATAGTGATACTAACATAATTATGCAAACTACAACTACGGAATAACAGTTTTCAAAACTCAGTTAACACAAAACTCTAAAATTTCCATCGAAACTCTCCCCACTCTCTCATTTTTGAAGAGGGTTTTGCATTACATGATACTTGGATATATTTTCAAAAGGCAACAACAACAATCGTTTATTATTTCACCTCGAGTGTAGCTATATTAAGCAAACAAATTTTTGAAATTACATGATAAGATACTGACTACCCGGAATAACCATGAGGGGCTATAATAGCTGGGGAGCCAGAACACATTTTGAATTTTACATGTTTACTTCAGCGCAAAAAATAGAAATGATATCAAAAAATTATAAGGAAAACAATAATTGAGTCAAAAAAAGAAAACAGCATATTTATACTTGTTTACAAAAACATCAGAAATAATAGAAATAACAATAATAAAGGATATTTTGTGAATTGCTGAACTTTAATAGTGTTAACGAAGCCTTCGGTTAAATTATCAAATCAAACATTATTACAGATAATAATAACAATATTTAACAACTGGTGAGTCGTGCTGACACTGAATTCTGAAATGACATATCAACTTTCCAACAAAGGGGCAACGTTTAATTAAGAACTTTTATTTTCCTTTCCTGACAAGAAGGGTAGGTTCATTGATACGTGATACAGGCACATAAAAGTGGTATTACGAAGTTGTATAGCTTATAGACCGATTTCACGCTTCTGTATCTTGCAGGCATCTTTCTGTACTGTTAAATTCTTTCCACGTACGAATCTTGTATATTATGATGAAAATAATTTAATAAATATATCTGTTTTTAAAAAATCTATCTAGTTCTATTAAAATTGCTATAAATTTCCCTGAAAACTCAGTCTCTTCATGTAAATTCCACCATCTTGGAATACAAAGAGCTTTCAGAAACGTTTTCATGCTAGCATGGCATAAGAATAAATTCAATTTATTGAAAATACGAAACCAGCACATCAATATTAGCAAGTTTACAAAGTTTCATAAAGATTGGCCGCAATTTGACGGAGATATGAAGGTCTGGGAGCTTTTCCAATGAAGAGTTTGGTCGCCTAGAATCGATGCCCGTCCAGCTTCATTTCCATGTTTTCCCATAGAATTATCTGTAAAAAATTCAGGTGGCAGAAGATCAGACTTGAAAACTTCATATCTAAATTAGTTTATGGGAAATGTTTACGAAACTTTGCAATTTTGCTAATACTGATATGCTTAATTTGGGGCTGGCAACAGTTTCTTGATATATCTAACACGTTTTTTTTTTCGTGAAGAGAGTCTACGGGTTCTGCTCGGGGCGACTTGCAGGTTCCAAACTAGTGGCACATAACTGCCATTGAAATAAAGTGCATTGTGGACAAGCCTTTTGTTTGAACGAACCTACAACAGAGCTACAGGTATTGCGTCAAGAATTTAATTTCGAACGTAATTTATCCAGTACCACTTAAGGAACGAGTGGGTTTCACACACATTGACACTTGTTTACATTCGTCCATTAGCAACCTTAAACAAAACTATGAGTTGTTTACTTATTATATATCTATTTACTGGTGGCTGTTAGTTGGAAATTTCCTGTTTCTAAAATGGCTATTTCTTACAACAAGGAACTTAAGAACTTTTGTTCGTTTCAAAAGATCTCTAAAACACAGTCGTGATAATCAAACATTTCAATCCTCGACTAAACTAATTTTTACCTGTTAATTTATCAAAACTTGACATAGTTTGTTGTACTGAATAAGTCTAATTTGGACGGCTTAAATATTACTAGTTTTATTGCCAACTCAAATTCTCTTAAATGGAATCATTAAACAGGCAGTTGCAACACATCAGCCATGTTGTAGTATTTTCCGCACTAAGCGATCAACAAGTGAAAATCAAGCTGTTTAACAAAACTTAAAGCACGGGTACCGGCGTCATGCACTTCAGCCATTAAACAGAGCTAACAAACTTTTTTTGTCCCGTCCATTAGCGAGCGAAAACTCTTTGTATTAATTTCGACTAAAGCAATGTTGCCCTGAAGCAAGAATGCTTAATTTGAAAATGGTGAGTTCAATATCTGACGGCTCTGCCGAGAAATGAATTGAAAAGAAGAGATTGTTAAGACTTAGTGAATTTGAGGCATGCATGCAGGTATTTAAATTATATTCTCCCGTGTTTAAAAGTGTCTGGTTTTAAAATCGTGCAAAGCTTAGTTAAAATAAATTACAGATGGGCACTAAGCCCCTGTTATCATAGCCAAGTCTCCGAGAGCATTTGTCAAATGCACAAATTGTCAAAAATTAAACAACACGGAAACTGTCAAGTAGATATTATCAACAACAGTTTTGAAGTTAAAGAAAACGTTCACGCATATAACAGCTGAGCAATTTGGCGTGAGGTCGTTAGATGTTACCTAAGCTAAAAAGTCAGCCACGGAAAACTAATTAAGAATAGAATGTCATGTTAATGATATGCATTTCGTGATTCGTACCACTTTTGAATTGCACAAGTCTTGTAAAATTCACACGTAAAACAGTAACTATTTTTCTGTAATAATCTACAACTGTTATTTTTGCTTTGAGTACAACGGAGTACGAACGGCAAACTTTCTCCGCGCGTAAATTGGTTTTCTGAATCAGTTTTTCCCCAGCCTATATCAATTCAAAGTTCCGCTTTCAAACCTTTGTCCGTTTCCGACGACAGTTTCAAAGACAAGAGGCTGGTAATTATAAAAAAAAGACAAAGGATCTTTGAAGCTGCCCTACTCGAACGGCAGTGCTTTCTTGTTTCGGGAAATTTTAGTACATCAGTTGAAGCAATATCAGATTTTGTCAAGAAAATACTTTAACTGTAGAGACATTGGACTAGAAATTTATCAACTTCCATTCCTGTGTTTTTCAACATCAAGGAAAAATAAAATGTCTTGATTTGTTCCGGGTTTCCAGCAAAATTGAAAGGAAGTTTTCTGGTACCAGTCATATGAAAAATTGGTCCATTTTTTGAAAAGAAAATTCAGTCACACAACAAAAGACATTTCACACTGAAAATATGGAACATTGATTTCAAATAACTTACTTAAATTTGGTAACCAAATCTCTCTAATTTTTATATCGTGTCATAACTATAGGAATATTAAGAGCTTAAAGTACACACGGCGTCCATTGCACAAGCGATACACGCCTTATTGAGTCAGTGTTATACTATCGGGAAACTGTGACCATGCAGGCAACAATAGAAATATAAAAGAGGTATATCGTGACGACAACCTAGATTGTTGCTCGTCCCCATTGATACAGCCAAAATGTAAAAATGGAAATCTGATATCGGAAGGAAAACAAATGGTGTCATTTTAGCTGAATACCTTTTATGTCTTTCTCGCAAGCATAAGTTAACGTGCCACGGAATGTTTCACGCCATTAATGGTAGTATAATATTGTTAAGTGTCACTAAAAAAGCTTTTAAAATGCTTCAATAACTTGACTCCAGGATTTCCTGATTATACCAGGATGATTTCAATTGAAATCAGAATGAATTTTTCATTCTTCGTTTCTCTTTCTTAATTAGATAAAGGAATATATTTTACTTATATGGACTAAACCAAAGATGATTTTATTCAGAAGTGCATTGCACATCGCTCCGAAGAAAACAGGTTGTCGAATTGTTTTATAATTGAAACTACTGTTCGAAAATATATAGCAAAGCATCATGTAAAGCAAAATCCTCTATATAATTGTCGTTGGGAAGAGCTCGATTGCAACGGATTTAGCATTATCGCCAGTTAACTTTATCACAAACTGATGAACATACACTATCAATGTATAGACATCTATAATAAAATCAGTTGTCGACAGAGAGCAGATAATTTTCCTATGGGTTGAAGTCAGTAAAGAATAAATGCACGACACAAACAATCTTTGTCTTGGAAATAGCACAAGCCTCATACGATGGGATTATCAAAGGCTTCAGCGCAAATCTTCTGTCAATGTAGAAAATTTAGAGGGTTGCACTTTCAAAACATACACTGCAATGACGCTTTAGGCTATACACACCATGTGAGACTGGCTTATAAATCTCCTAAGCTACGAATTATATGATTAAAACTTCCAGTTGCTATCCACAATGTTTCCACGGACACTATAAGTGTTAATAATTTACTGAAAGCTTTTTCAAAAAACAAGCATTAAAAATTTGGAGGAAAATAACTGTCTTCTCTTTACTCTACCAAGATAAATTTCCTAGCTCTTATAACGAAGCATGCATGATAAATAGGAAGTGTATTTGCATGTGGGTTGTTATGCTCGCAAATATCGATAGTTCTTTATCTCTGGCTCTGTGTGGAAATGATAAAGAAAATCCTAAAGACTTTATTTCCAGCTCTAGCTAACTGAATATTGCACACTTCAACTCTATCAAGGAATAGATAAAGAGAAATCCAAAAACACTTTATTTTCAACCATAGCCAGATATCCATTTCGGATGTGCTGTTCGATTCATGAAAGCTTTTTCGGTGGGACGAAATGACCACATACTTACGTTCAATTGAAATTTCAACTTTATACGACAAGTATATTCTAGTGCCAAGATAAGCAAGGCTCTTACTCCTTAGGTGCTAATAGTATTTCCAATGAATACGACCTGGATCGAATCTGGAAGCTTCAGAAGTGGATGAACAAATCACTTGCAAATTTTCGACAACATTTTGTATATGCACCAGATTTTTTTTTATACCGTCGGGTCAAATCGTCTTAAAGCTAATAACAAACATCGTATATAATAATACACACGCACTGCTTAAGTTCAAAGACACTCTAGAACCCCCGGCTAGGATTTTTGTACACCTGCAAAATTCTTCAGCAAATGTTTAGAACAACACAAATGTAAAGCCGGAGCCAAACGAGGATGAAAGTGGATGAGAATTTTGAATGAGAGTTCTGCCCAACACTCGTGTGCACGGTCAAACGGCGATGAAAGTTGACAACCACAGCGAAAAATGTACGAAACTCTTATCAACTCTCATCCAAAATTTGAATATGTTTCAAGTTAATGAGAGCGCGTGAGAGTTTATGTATAAAGCATGAGAGTTGGCAGTCAAACGAGACGAGAGTTTGAACTCTCATCAACTCTAATCCTTGTTTGACCCCCACTTGTGTTGTTCGTACTTCAAAATTTCAATTTCTTGTCTCGCGCACGTTACGTGATGTAGAAACGGGTGCGACCGGAGGGAACTAAACACAAACAGGAACAAGGTGCGGCTGCTTTGCAACTCATCCGCAACTCCGATTGAAATTTTGACATCGTTAGAGATAATCATTCGTGCGAAACATTCTCAATTTAGATCAAAAGAACGGGGAAAGAAATATTGTATCACGTATATACTGAAAATGAGTCATAATTCGCATTCGGTACGTGAATGAGTACTTCCGCCTCATTTTGGGGATTTGGTATTACTCATTCTATGTACCCCTCGAAACTGCAACTTTTAGTTTTTCTCTTGCCAAAAGCTAATTTTTAGTTAACTATTTTCTATATATATATGTATATATATAGTAATAATTGTAGTATTCTTCCTTGAATCTAAAGTTGAAAAAACAACGTTGTCATGCCCGTAGTTTAGTTTCTTTCTTTTTGT